>JAQFXM010000034.1:0-94179 GCA_034693345.1 Entomobrya multifasciata | reverse complement strand
CAATTTTCAATAAACAAATTTGCAAAAAACAAAACAAATGATTTGTTTAAAAACATGTTTCAAAAAATGCATTACTGTGAATAAATGTGCAACGCACGTTCCCCCAACAAACAGGCTTTGATGTCATATCTACAAAAAATATCTACAACATCCATTTCAGAATTATTAAATGAGTGGTGTGAATAAAATCGATGTACATTCTAAAGGGAGAAAACTATACACGTAAACAACCTGTCCTCAGCGGTTTAGGAACAAGTTACATAAAAAAGGGGAATTCATTATTGTAACTAATTTTGTGACTACTATAAAATGAAGAGGGGAATTCTGGATGTCGTCGTAACATAATGAATACCAGTGTACTAATAACTCCACTGACAAAAAATGCACCCGCCACACCACCCGCTACATTTATTGATTCACACAATACAATGCACTACAAGATATTAAAGTGCATGTGCATATATTTCGATCCTCCTTTTACCTATCTAACCTCCCACACGACTTAGACGGAAGGATGAGAACCAATTTCTTGTAAACTTTTTTCATGTTATAGAAATGTTTGTACCAAACCAACAACATGAATAAACTATTACATACAAGTTTGTTTTTCTTCAGTTTTTTTTTTGTTTTTTCATGACATTTTGGAAGAAAACAAGCCAAGCAATAAGGAGAGAATGAGAATTGGGGACGAACTCGTAGTGATGTTGGATATGTGTGCATCTATTATCTAATCCATCCATCCATGGCGTTAGTCTACCAGCACCAGATACTTACATATATACCCCCGATAGGATTAGCATCATGGGATTTGCATCTGGGTGAACTTACTCACTTTATATTCTCACACCTTTTGACGTAACTTTTTCTTTCTTGAGTAAATCGATTTCTTGTCTTCACAAGATATCTTCTTCCAATGTTGACTTAAACCTATGTCTGTTTTTTGCATACTATTCTTTTATTCATCGGTTACTGATCCATGTGAAATTGCTTTCCTGCTATTTTTATACTAACAAAAGCTTTGCTTAGCGTTTCTCCGGACATTGTATTAAAAGTACACAATTATTGTTATGAAAACTCAAGAATTTCTCTTCCATTCAATCTACAAAAATACTCGTCTTGGCTCTATTTTTTCTATTTTGGAATTCGTCTCCTGTGGCGCTTGAACAATCGCTCAGATTCAGACCAACAATAACTCAATGGGGAAAATCAATCTAAAGAATACCAAGTCTATTTGAATGAGCATGCATGGTGAATGCTGACTTTTCTACGACCAGAAGACGTTTACTTCAAAATGTAGGCCAGGCTAAACTAATCAATGGGACTATAAACTGGCTGCACTATTTTTACTACGTAGCCCGCACAGCACACGTTTTCAATGATTCATAATAGAAGTTTTTTTGTATTAAGTAAACATGAAGAATGAAAAATTCTAATAAGCTAATGCATAAAGATGAGAAAGGAGTACCTCAGAAAAAAGGTACTTTAAAGCCCATACGTTTATCAAAACATCATCAATTATGATGCACATAGGTACGGCGATGCGATGTTGCTTGTATTAAAATATTCACGAGGAAGACTTACCTCGTCTAAATGGATGATTCTGGGTATAAAGGTAGGATTGAAATTGGCTGTGCCAGTGGTGGCAGTGATGACGGAATGTACTTTGGTATAGTCTCCATCGGTGTCTTTCACCTGCAGCTGAAACTCGTAACTGCGGCCTCTGTCAAGAGCCTTCTTGAGAACTACGTCTGCTTGACACAAGGACTCGGTTTCTTCACAACCAAGAAAGCGAAGACTTAAAATGGATTTGCCTATGGCTCCTAACACTTCAAAGGATAAGGGGAAATTGTTGTCAGAATCTGAGGCTCTGAGACGATAAATGATCGTGCCAACCTGTGAACAAAAGAATAAAGTCTTTGTGAGTCGAGTGAACAGCGAGCATTATTATCATGTGTACATTATGGATATAAAGCCACAATACAACAGGATGAAGCACACATGCTTCCAATTACATTTTACGTTTACATATTCATTCATAAAAGACATCTTCATTTTTCCTGCATTCATGAAAATCAACACTTTCACATTCTTTCTTCAACAACCTTTTCTTTCCTTCATAATGACGTTTTGGCAAATAATATTCAAGAGCTACTTAACCTATAAAATTTATATCACTTTATGATGTGATGATGATGTACAAATGCGAAAAGACAACAATATTATATAACATTGCAAGCAATCCAAAATGTGTAGTTTGCAAAATCCTATTAGATTTACAATACTTTCTCTCTTTCCAACTAATCATACAAATAAACTCAAAGATAAAGTTTTCAGAATACAAATGGTATCTCACATCATAAAAGAAACAAAAGATCTAAAATTACACTGTTCATATCAAGATAATATGCACATTATATTACTTTTTATTGCATATAAACTGAATTAATCTTCATTTTTAGCCTCTTCTTCATCATGATGCGTGAAGCATATTAGATTATAAATAGAGCATAAATATTTACACCGTTTTCAGCTTTCACCAACTTACCGGAGTATCATACGGAACAAGAACTATTCTCATGTTGGTATCCACATCCAACACAGGAAAATTGCCACATGAAAGGCCAGCCAGCATGAGCAGAATCCCGAAGCTTACCGCACTGATACTTCTAGCGTAATTTCCCATGCTTATTTGTTAGTACTGAAAGTAATTAGGTACATACCACTACCACGTCAAGGCTGATTGTAATCAGGTTAAAATTCTGTACGTCAACAACTAGATAAGTGTAAAAGGGAGGAAAATGAGAAAACACGTTGTGAAAATTGTGTCATTCCCAAAAGGAATTTCCAAGTAGAGTATTTTTTTATATTACACCATTCATTACATGGTGTGGTGGCTGGCGATGATGATGATGGTGGTGATGTTGGTGTAACTTGAGTTAGAATAGAACACTTTTACGGAGAAAGCTAAACAAGCGAAACCTTGAGCAAATCTCTCCAATGCAATGGAATAGCGGTGGTACCTACCACCAAACCACCTTCCATAGTTTTCTCTCTTTTTTTGAATTTACTCTGACTGGATGTTTTTCCTAGACACAAGCCGTAGTTACAAAAGAGCACATTGAATTTTCGTTGAATATTCTCTCCAAAAACCTTCAATTTCGATAGAAGGTTCTACGTTCACATCACGCACACCAAAATCCTTTAACTTTGAGTTTTCTATCCTCGTGTTTTTTTTTGTTATATTATATTTATTTACACAGACGAAGTTTTGTGTAAATTTTGAAATGCTTTTCGGAATAACATTTTGATAAAAACGTAATTTGACGTGTCATTGATGTTGCATTGAATAAACACATTCAATAAACAGTTTTTTTATATTATTCCAATCGTGTAAGCTTCTCTCCCTCCTCTGCACACTTTTCAATTTTCCAACTACCCTATTTAGTTCGATATAAATCTAACACGAGTACATAAATGCATTGCATTATTACTTTTTGTAAAGTTTTTAAAATCACTTCCTCAACGTTTCGTTGACTTATTGACTATTTTATTAACGATTGATTTGGTCTAGGTGGGTTCATTCGTCTGTTTGTAGCGAGCACAAAATGTAAAGTAATACACTCGATTAAATGATACAAGACGATGAGCTCTCAATTCGTTTCCACATACGTGAAAGTACACATACATACATGGATGGGCAGGTATTCCGTCTTCCGTTTAGTTGACAGAAGGACGTGCAACAGCTCTGTAATTTTCTTTGAAAAAGGGCTATATTTGTCAGAGCGGCTTAAAGAGCAAAAGGCCAAAACAGTATCCATTTAATAATTCAATGGATATTATCCTCATTTATCTTTCATAGCAGTTGTATGACCATACCTTGCTCAGTGAACAGAAAGACATGTGTTAAAAATTGTAAAAAATCGAACAAAAAGAGTCATTGCTCTTTAATGTATTTTTTCAGGAATGAACTATTTTTTTCTATTTTTCTAAAGCTTATCCTACTTTTCCAGATTTCAACGTACATGTATTCATGGTTGTTGCTGCTATGTTATGGTCAAGCCAAAAAAAAACAAGTGCGGGGTAATGTATAGAAATACATAAATAAAGTCAATCATTGGTTGTAAAACGTGCAAATGATCTCTGAAGAGCTGCCGTTAATACAAATAGCACGGGTACTTTATACGTGCCAGAACTACTGAAAACGTGAATTGATTTTTCTATAAAGTTGAGTTTCCTTTGATGCATGTAAAACTCCCTAGCCGGCTTTCTCCCATCTAAATATATATTTTTATCTTGATCCTCTTTTTCACTGAATTCATTTGATAAAGATGAAATGGTCAAAAATATGATAAAGTAGATGTAATTTCATTGTAAACAAATCGTAAAAATAAGACATTGAAATAAAGTTATTCGGTAGTACTTTTCATGAATAAAAAATCTTTTCTCAGAAGCACAAGATTATTTCTTTGTTAATATCTGCCTGTTCAGTAGACATAAAGAGCACACACAAACACACATGACGAAAAATCATAAACACATGCCGGTCGGGTTTGTATTATCCCAAGTTAGAGTTCCGTTCTCTTGGAGTTTGCACTTTGATGATCTTTGGTATTGTATGAAAGGTTTCTGGAGAGAATAGCTGAGTGAGCTATTCTACCTACACCACCACCGGCTTCTATTGAAAGATTATTTAGGCAGTGAAAAACTTGTGAAACTTAATTTTCTAGCTAGAACAGCAATACAACTGTATTAATTAGTATTGCTTTCATGTTGTTTGGGAAACAAAAACACAAAGTCCAGCGAGAGAGAAATGTCTGTCGTTCCTCCAGGTGCTATGCCATGGACTTTTACACCATAAAATACTTGCCGCTTGACTAAACTGCTTTTCCCCCTTGAGACTCATATAATATGGACAACTTTTTATTCCTTTTTCCAATCGTACTCACCACTGTCGCCACAGCTAGTCTTCAAGCTAGTCAGTCTCGTAGCCAGTTTGTATTATTTTATATATATTTGTCGATTATGTTCTCCTGTGGACTGCTTTTTTTCAAATTGTACAAGCCAAAAGAGAAAAGTAGGTAAGACATGAATGTATGCATGCATGTGTTCATTTAGTTATTGTGTTTGTTTGTAGTGGCAACCCTTACAGCTTAAGAAGTATTATCAACACCAGCATGCATGCATACAATTTTTAATACCCACAGCATGTCAAGTTGAGTGAACCAAATGTAATATGTGGGTTGCTTTTATGCATACATATGAAAAACTTACTTTCTCTTACACAAACCCACGCTATACTACCATTATAAACTTTCGATGCTTTTTTTCTTTGCTGGGCAATTGTAATATGTAATGGTCACATTTTATAATCCTTTCCCTATGACCGTTTGAAAGAAAATACTACGTCATGTGAGTACGTATACATTCCTGGAAAAATGGGTGAACTAGAAAAGTTAAAAGAAAACTCTTCAAACTCTTGCCAATACACACTTACAAATACAATATTTTAGTTTCTCCAGTCTTTGTGCTACTCATAAAGCTAGAAAGAAAGAATGACTCAGTTCAGTAGCCTGCTAGTATGCTTCGACTTCGAGTACTAAACGACACAGCTTGTCCATATGCATTTTTCATACTGAAAACTCATATGCGTGTGCATTATGTCAAAATGATAATTTTGGAAATTCAATACTGCTTATGGAAAATGCTTTATGTGTACTCATTAACAGCCGTAGCGATAAAGGAGTTTCAATAGGTCAAACTAACTTGTTCATATTCAGGTAACTTGTCTAACAATTTAAAATGAAGTGCAAAATACATAAACTTAAAAGTTTGTAAATTATCTGACATATATCATAAATGTATATTATGTAGCTACTGTTATGGTGACTCGACTAAAATATTCATTGTTTACACAGGATTGAAAATTGAACATATAGGAAGGCATTCAACTTGCAAAAATATAATGGAACTGTTACCTGTTTACTACGCACGAAGAAAGTTTGGATTTAACACAAATGAAGTTTAGCGATATGTGGTATTTGACATTTGCATTGACAAATAGAAACCTGACAATTGACACGACCAGAAAATACGGAATTACAAGTAAAATTATTTAATTACCCTGGCAATATTGCTTGTTCGTTTCCCAATTCCATGAAAGCTGTTTCACTAACCGCTTATTACTTTGCTTGTGCTTTTTTGCTATGTCGACCTTCATTTTTTCGTTTGTATGACGAATGTCATCGATCTAGACCACCCAAATACAATAATTTATTGATCTTTTCAGTAAATCGAATGTCCATTATTGCGGATAAATTTCAGTGAATTGATTTTAATGATTGCAAATTTATACAAGAACGCTGTTTGAAACAAAATGGATTTAAGTATAAGTTTAAAAATACTTTTGCGGAAAGTCTTTCTCAAATTTTTAAAGTTGACTTTTTACCTTGGGATCAATGAAGACTATTTCATGTGTATACTCATTCATTCAGTCAGTTGAATTGGAGCTTGTAACGGTTCGATAATAAAATGCAAACTGAAATTAAATAACACTCAACAAATCGAACTATCGAATTCTGAAAAATT
Organism: Entomobrya multifasciata; assembly: GCA_034693345.1. Classification (NCBI taxonomy): domain Eukaryota; kingdom Metazoa; phylum Arthropoda; class Collembola; order Entomobryomorpha; family Entomobryidae; genus Entomobrya; species Entomobrya multifasciata. The sequence continues at coordinate 87,594 of JAQFXM010000034.1, read as the reverse complement.
CGTTGCTAGTCTATTTATTGGTTACCGATTAAGGTTTAATAAGACAAAGTAAAACACGCTCATAAAACGGGTGGTGGCTAGACCGCTCAAGGATTTTTACTAAGTTTTACGTTACAATAGCAAGAGTTCAACAAAATGTATCTTAAGAATCCATGAAATTGACAGCAAAAGTATTTTAAATCATTTCTTAAATATTAATAGTATTTTGTCGTCTACTTCTAAATTCTAAAGCCCAAAATATGTTTGGAATAGCGAATTTTTAAGGTAGTTTATCTCTTCTGCTGTTTTTTATTCTTAAACAAGTTTTGCCATAGGAATCTGTAAATACTATTATATAATAATAATGCAACGGTTAACTCATTAAAAAGGAAAATGATTTGAATAGAAAACAATGTTGATTAGTACAATCCTACGTTATCGCATGTGGTATGGAAATACATTGGTAGCGTGACAAAATGAGGTCAACAAACTGAAGTGAAAGAACATGAACTTATCTAATTAACATGGTTTTCACTTTTAATCTTGGGCATTCATAATTAATATATTTTTCATGCCTACCTTTTCACTTTCAATATACCAGGATCTAATATAGGGAGAAAGTACGTATATATACGATATAAGCATCGTCTATCTATTCCAGGAAAAGCTTGCCAGCTCGTTTGAGTAAAGAACAGGGGAAAGATAGGTTTCTTTTACCAATATCAACTCAATAGCCAATCATTCAAAATATGTTGCTTGCATTCAATCTACATATGTAATTCTTGAAGCCCAATTTTACTCATACAAAATATCAAGCCAGGTTTAATACTCAAGTGAGTAATTTTTTTCCAGGGAGCGGGTCCCTTCAAGTAAATTTAGCAATTTCCTACGAAACATACACATACATACAAATCAAAGTCAGCATTCGTTGTCCTAGTAGTGATAGTCAATGCTTAACGTTTTAAAATTCTTCATCCCAGCCAGATAAGTCGTCGGGAGTGTCTTCAATTTCGATTTCAAACTTATCGAAATTCGATGTATCAAGTGGCCCACGAAGATTTGGCACTATTGGGGGCTTCATTTTTCTCGATCTCAAGCCATCCCAGTCGAATCCCTGAAACCACCTATGGGATATAATGTCACGAAGCGCTCGTGCCCCTAATCTTTCTCCTGGTGCATGTTTACACAGACGTCGAATCAAAGAAACTGCTGCTTTGCTACATGTTTTTGGGAATTTTACAGAGTCAATTCCCTTCAAAATAGCATTGTAGGTCGCGAGTGGATCAGACGAATTGTCGTTTCCCAGCATGTTTTCAGCGGAATGTGGTCCATAAGGTGGGCTGAAGAAAGACAAAAAGGTGTCGAGAACGTTTTATTGCATGATGGTGTGTTTTTCATACTTTTAAATAGGGAAAATGTACTGGTTCATGGATTTCAAACTGTGTAATTTTCCAAACTGCAATTTTTTTCGGCAATAGTCAAAATTAAAAATTAACTTACTATCCAGTTAGTAGCTCAAATAGGAGAATGCCAAGGCTCCATAAGTCAGTTAGCTTATCATGCCCTCGATTTAATATAATTTCTGGGCTGCAATATTCTGGAGTCCCACAAAACTATGCAGTGCAAAATACAAGTTAAAAGTTAGCACACTTAATAGTTGACTGGCATGTATGCAGTTAATGTTATGGTAGTTTAACTAAAATATTATTCCACAAGATTAAACATTGTATACATATAAAGGCATTTACCGTCCATGTGCGTTCACCAGCTGGAACAACCTTTGAAAATCCAAAGTCAACCTACAATGCCCAATTTAAAAAGAAATGCAGCGATTTGGAATAATTTACTAATTTTTTAAGTCTTTCATTTCATAATTCCTATACTATTTTCTCTCTTGCTTTCACCATATACTTTCATATACCAGCCTTACCAACTTAATATACCCATCATTGGCAAACATGAGATTCTCTGGCTTCAAGTCACGATACACAATCTCCCTCTGATGGAGATATTCCAAAGCATTTAGAACACAACCAGCAATAAACCGAGCTATGGAATCGTCGAATGAGCCTTTGTCCCTCAAAATCGTCCAAACCTCTCCACCGAGGCAAGCTTCCATCAGCATGTACACATACTTGGCATCTTTGAATGTTCTGTATAGTCTTGAGTAATGGAGAAAACCAGAATATCATTTAATACACACGTGCTCTGGCAACAAAGAGTTTTTTCATAACTTTTTATTTGTCTTTAGTGCGAGCAGGTGTTCTGAGTGATATGTACACATTTGGAATATGTTTACCCTAGAAAGTTGCGTATTTTCGATTGACTATAGGACTGTAATGATTATGCAGGTATTATTTACTTGTACCTGGCTATGAAAGGTGAATTGCAGGACATCATAATGTTTTTCTCCGCGTATACATGATCTTGCTGCTGAGTGGATATAATATGCGTTTTTGGCAAACATTTCAAAGCAAACACTTTTGTTGGATCATAAGAAACCTTAAAAAATGCATAAATTAATGAGTACCATATGGAGCCAATATGTTTTATTTTTAGCAGTTCAAAATCACTACCTTGCACAGCTCCACGCGTCCAAACCCACCCACTCCCAAAGTAGCAACAAATTCTAAATCATCCAACTTCAAGCGACTGTAATCAAAGTCATCTTCATTCCGTATGTACTGGTGAAACATTTCAAATGATGGATTGGGAAGGGATCGAGATAACATTTCTGTGGACCTTTCCTTTTCAGAGTCATCCAGTAACGGATTTTTACCAGTTGATGATGATAAATGAGATGTGGAAGAAACATGTAGTTGAGAACAAGAGGAAAAGTGTGCGGGTTTTCTGAGTCGGTTGAATTCTCCCAAATCACCAATTAGTTGCATGAAAGAATCCCGGTCCAGTGTTAACACCTGTTTCAATTATTCCAAGAAGGTATGCGTTAAGTTTGTATAAAGATGGAAAACATGTAATCAGATTGAAACCAAATCATACCTCTACATTGCTAACGGCTATGACGTTAGCACTTCGACGTTCCTCTCGTAGCAGAGACTTTTCTCCAAAGTAGTCACCATGAGAGAGTTCCCTCAGCACTCGCATTTTCTCTACCGTCACTGGGGAAAGTTGTTCCATACCTGGAGTATCTGAACCGGGTGTATCCGGTTCATCTCCTTCAACAATGTCAGTATCCCTCCCCGCGTCGCTTACTGTCACTCGAACCCTTCCTTGGCTAATTATAAAGAAAGTGTCCCCCACAGCACCTTCGCGTATGATGAAATGACCTTCTGGGTACTTTTCCTTTTTTATCACAAATTACAAGCGAAAATTAAACTAATGTTAGTGCTAAAATTATGAATTATGAGAATTTATCCTCTTGTTACGCTTACCACTTCCAAGCAGTCTGCAATTCTTGCCATGCTTGCAGAGTCTAACCCTTTTAGTAGGGGAACGGATTTAAGAAAGGACATTCGGTCCTTGATACGCTGCATTCCAGCTTTGACCATAACCATTTGAAATGCTCGTCGCTCCAAAACCCATGTTTTACACTCGGTAATTGCTGAAATAGCAAATGAAAAAGTTAGTTAGAAAAACCTAACAGAGAAGTAACCAGCTCATTTTACCCCACTCACCTCTAACAGATGCTGTTCTCTTGCAATTGTATAGCATTGCGAGCTCCCCAAATGCTACCCCAGGTTTTAATAAACCCAAATTTCGCGAATCCTGTGATACTTGAAGTTGGCCTTCCGCCGTAACATACAAATGGCATCCTATTGAAAAGTAATTGACGATCATAATACTACATTTGTTAATTTTTTTCTTAAATTTTTTTTGAACATGGCATCTGAAATACTTACCTTGATCGCCTTCTCGAATCACAAAGTCTCCAGGTGCAAATTTTTGAGGAAACATAAAATCAACTATGTCCCGAACTTGATCAGCATCCAAATTTTGAAGAAAATCATTATCGCTCAATGCAGCTCTAATTAGCTGCCTTGTTCGAAAATCCTTGTTGTGCCTTTCTGGAGGCGACTGGACAGCTTTGTGTAAATCGGTGGAGACTTCTTTGTCTGGTGTTATACCACACTCTCCAGAGACACCACATTTTTTCTGAAGACTCCCTTGCTGATATGATGATAATGATGGGATTCTAGTCAGCTCAGATTTTTCTATTACCGACTTTACAAAAATGAACATCCCTAATAAATATTTTACTCGCTACAAACAAAAAAGTGAAATAGTTTAAATACTTTCATCCAAATTAATTACCTTGAGTTTGTGAACCTCTCTTTGTAGACGAATAACTTCCTTTTCTTTTTCAATATAAGCTTCCCTCATTCGATTAAGTTCACCAAACACACTTTCTCCACATCCCGTAGGCCTTTCCTCTGGACTTGAATCTGTATTGTCGCTCATGATGATAACACAGTGTAAAGTCCGAGCTCTCTATTCAGATACTTTTATTTTTCTGGTTTCATCTATGTAACCTGTTGCAAATCTAAACTGTTAACTCTTCAAAGGTTGGAGCTTAACTACTTGTCATAACTCCTCAACATGATATCAAAAATCTGTTCTATCCGTGTTGCGTCATGCCTCGCTGAAAAATAAATGGATTACACGGACACAGAAAAAACTGACTGTTGTTCAGAAGATGAAATATGATAAATACCGTTAAAAAGAATGACTTCAGCTTTGTTAAGTAGCGTATTGGTTTTTGGTGAAAGTTGGTTGCGGTGAATTTGTGTCACTCACTTCACTTGGTGAACAGGTAATAAGTAAACTTATGTATGTGCACACACCACCACCATTTTGAGTACATTTATGTGGTATCTCTGACGGGTGAAAAAACACCAACTTTCTCTTTCTTCATGTTTTTCCACACAAATGCAAACAAATGTGTTTTTTCTCGCTTGCCCCCTCGTTATTATTATAATTTTTGCTTTGACTCAACAATAATATTTTAAGATATATTTTATACCTGCCAAAAACTTATGCTACCCGCATAACATTATTTTTTTGCTAAACTGTATGTCTTGCTGTTAAGTGAATAAATGAAGAAAAAATGAACACAGGTTTGCAACAAGGACTTTAGTAAATATCATACCCCAATTTGTGGCACATTCCGTGTACACATGCTCATTCCCCAACCAAATAAGCCTACATACATCATCTAACAAAGTGTACTTATAATCTAGTAAGGGTTTCCCCATTTCCTCCATCATCTACATTGCGAATAATGGGAAACCACCAAAACCCACAAAATATCTTCTTGTAAAATGATTATATTCCGTATTTTCCTTCTGAGATAGCTTCACACATTTCGCTCTTTTTAATACGGGCATACATGACATATGTACATATTTATAGTTAAATAATATGAATGAACAAACTTTTAGACATGGTGTTGTACTCTATTGTAAATAAGTGAAAATTGGGTAGACGAGCAATACAATCAATTTTTAAAAGTAGTTTCTGGGAGAAATACATCATGGTGGGTTACACAAGGTTGGTCGAAAATGTCTTGGCACTTTCACTTTCTGAAACAAGCGTATATAATGAAATTGAATCACACTTACACGTAAAGTGGACATGTAAGAATGAATATGTGTAAAGTATTTATTTATTGAAGATTTGTGCACTATCAAAATGTGGAAACCTACAGGAGAGACAACAAAGCTTAAATCAAACAACATCATTCACGAAACAGAAACTTGCGACAACCATCCGTCAGCCACAATCAGATCCCAGGCAAAGCTTTGACGCTTGTCCCTACGTAAGCAAAACGAAATGAAGTGGGTAGAAGGGATATAATGTAGTTATAGTTGTTGTCGCTTTGAAAAGGATTTGGCAAAGTATTTACAACAATATCATATCTTCATCGAAGCAAAACTTTCTCTTTGCTTTGTGCAAAAAAAAAGAAAATTCAAAACATTATGCTTTCATGTATATATGTATACAAACAAATAATGAAGTTACAACAAAATTTTGCCATTATTGTCATCTTGAATTATCAACAAAAGCTTACGAATCTTCCAACACTTTAATTGTAGTGTTATGTATGATTTAAAATGGAGATAACTTATTAGTTACAAACAAGTTATCTAAAAAGAAAGCATTTTTGTATTAAAAAGGAATTCACGACTAATTGAACGTTCGAAGATGCGGCTTCGCCCCCGGACGCCAGGACTGAACGTACTTTTTAATAATAGTTTAAAAGCTTATACACGCGTTGTAACTTAATTTGACACGTGTGTCAGGTAAACAGATTTACCCTTTTATCGTGTATCACCTTTTTAAGTATATTGTCAATGTACAGTATGTGGTGAATGTAATGAACCGAATAAACCACCTTATAGGTACAAGATTTAATCCGAATATTAATGAGGTAAAGGTAGAGCTCATATTATGAATGTATATAAGCGTTTTTGTTCATATGAACAAACAGTAACAGTAGCAATATTAGCATTAGCAGCACTATTTTGTAGCTTTGTCATTGAAACATAATTAAATTTTTAAGTAGTATGTAAACTTTTTAAGCTTTTTATTAAAATCGAATGCTTTCACCTTGGTAATAAAGGAAGAGACGGATACGAATTGCGTTAGTACTACATTGTGAAAGTATTTTTGTCGTTGTACTAAGCATGTATGTTCATACAGCACCGAATGAAGAATAAGTTTTCCCATAATGAGGTGTTTGCAAAAATAAATTTCATGGAATCAAAATCTATATGTCGGCGATGGGATTTTTTTGTACGAAAATGTAAAGCAAAATATTTTTTATTTCTGTAACATCTTTCACATCACAACCAAACCGACCTGAATTTATTGTAATCTTCGTGAGACGTGCGTTCAGTCTAATGAGAAAAAGATAGAACCTGGTTACTTTAGCAAAACTTTAATTTTGATTGTAAAGTTTCCCATTTAACTGCCTTGTATTGTAAATAAATATATAACACTTTTTTCCAAATAAATGGACGAACTTTCATCACATTATGATAAAAATAGATTTTTTACCATTTCACCAGACGCTTAAACTAGCACCAGTAACCACTGATGTCACTTTCGTAAAAAATAATGAACATGGTATAATGCTGATAATGATACAAATTATGAAGGTGGTGGAACGTCAAGACCCGGGTTTCTCAAAAAGAAATTAGAGGGCTTCAGATAAATACTGACTGACCTGCAAGTAAAATTAAATTTTAGTATAACATATATGGGAATTTTCGAACTGGTCGTTAGAATATTTAAAATTGAAACGTACTGAATTGGCATAATTGGGAAATCCTCCGTTCTTGGTTCATGTGTGTACCCTAAAATATACCAGAGCACAACGTCTGTCCGCGTTAAATCCTCGTTCGGTCTCTCTGCAACCCATTCTGGCAATCCACTTGAATTCAATCCCAAATAAACGCCAGCGGGATATATCTCCCCATCTTTATATTTTGTTACCCATACGTTATAATCTGTAAACGCGCATCTTGGATGCATTGGACTGTCTTTGTGAATTAGAGGACCAGGTGCGCTATGAGGAATCAGTTTCCAGGCTACAGGTTTTTTCGTGTAGGGATGCAGCTGAGTTGGATTTCTTATCAGCCACTCTCTTCCGGTTTGAGGGGATATTACAGTTCGTGCCTCTGCAGGAGTTCGCAGCAAACGTTCTACAGTTTTCCATCCCTGGCCATAGGGATTTCTTGTTGACCCTGTTGGATCCGGAAGCGTCACAGTGTCAACAGTAGAAACAGTATTTATGTTCCCATCGATCTCCGTGTCCAAACGTAGAGCAAAGAAATGTTGATGACGCTGCCCGTTTATTTGTGGAGATACGGGAACACCAAAAACATCCGGTAAAGTATCATTTTGTGCATGTAACTGGGCGACGAGTACTCCACTAAGCTCAGTATTCATTTCAATGCTACCATCTTGATAGAAACGCCAAGAGAACTTGTAATCGTAATTACTCATGGATGCCATGCAAGTTATCGTTAAACGTTGTGATCTTGCGTGTATTACTCGCGGATTGAGCCCCTTGTGAGCCCAGAGGAGACCGTGGTCTTCTTCAAAAATGCAGAAAGCATTTGGCTTGGTGATAACGTTGCCCTGCTCATCATGTATAAATACTGTCATGTAAGCGACTGTCCCTCCACGGCATATCCCAGATAATTTATGGTCGGGAATATTTGAGCTCAATGTAAATTCACCTGCGTCAAATGGCTAAACATAAGAGAAAATACAACTTTAATTAAGTAGTCATATATTTTAAGTAAGCTTGGCTAGGATTTAATTACAATTTACATTCATACAAATTTTTGATGAAACGGTGGCCTAGGATCGCCATAAGGCACAAATAACTCTGCAACAGACATGCGATAAAACAGGGGTCGCCTGTTAGGCCCATCTTGGTAACTAACATGATGAATGACAAGAGCTTCCCTTGCATTAAATCTAACAAACAAAGAAAGAAGGCGGAAATGAATAAATTTTGTTTCGATGCTTTGATTTTTTCGTAGTCTCCCATTACCCCATTCGGATTTTAAATTTTTGCCATGTAATTTCATTCCCACGAATACTGAAACTTGGACCATTTGGTTGAATAAATTGGATTGGATTAAGATCAGTGCGCAAAAAGTTTGATGGTAGCAATCTTGGGTTGTAATTGGCAGGAGTTTTTGGACACACATTTCCAAACCTATTGTTAGGATTGTAGTCCGAATGGGTGGGCAGGTTATTTATTGCAAGAACCTTTTGTGTAGTCAAGTCCACACTCACAGCGAAATCAAAAGGATGCGCTATGTGGTTTTCAAAATTATATAAGTTTTACTTCATATTATCAAAGTATTGATTCGTGAAAACCAACTGACATGATATTACCCAAATGATTGTCCTCATCAAATAATTTCCCCCAAAAATATACTATGTTAGGTCTTATAGCATTCTTCAACACTGGAATATCCTCTGCATAAGCCACATTCCAAGAACTTGCCACAACCAACGACATGTTAGTCCATCCCATTTGACGACATCTTTCCTGTACCTGTGGATCATTTTTTGTAACCTGTTGTGCAAGTGTGTCTTCTTCAACGGTATATGTTGCTTGAATTCCTTGCGGAAGTCTTTTCCAGCTTTCTATTTTTTTCGTAAACAGGTTCACAATCAATTCGGTGACTATGTTGCGCTGTTTTTCCACGAGCTGAACAAACGTTCGACGTGGAATTTCAAAGGAAGTGCAAGGTGGATCATGACCATGCAAAAAGTAAGGCAGAAGAAGAGCCTTTTCGGGCTCCTTAAGGGTTATTCCGTTAAATGTCCATGTACCTTGATGTCGGATAAAAGGTAGTTTAGAGAAGACAATTTGAACAGTCTCCTCAATTTCTTCCGCGCCGAGAGGATCCAAAGGATGACACGTTAATTGTGCATTGATAGTGTCTAATGCTATAACTGAAATGTAAAAATAGATTATAAAGCCAGTTTCTTCACGGGAAACAGCTATAGCAAAAATTAAATGAAAGACTAAAAAAAGTTACCGTGCACTGAAATCAATAGGAACAACGCAAATTTGCAATTAGATCTCATCTTGCCCCTGGTTCCAAATTTATACTCACAAAGACAAAGCAATTTAACTTGCCTATCTAAATTAACTTGATTTTAAGACTACATTGATGCAGTAAAGTTAACAGACTAAAATCAAACAGGGTTGAAAGGAAAGGAATGCGAAATTGCAACAGCATAATATTGTAATGATTGGAGTAGAGCATGCGGTGGCATTGCGAAGATGTTATATGCATGTCAATAACTGGTCAGTGATCACTGACTGAACGTTCTTTTTTTACTAATCCACCACTCTTTACAATGATTCTGTAAGAATTTTTTATTATTTATATAGACACATGGATGGTTTTATAGCAAGTGTTATTGACGGACATGTGTAGGTATCTTCATATATTATATGACTCGAAATCATCGTTAGTTTTGTAGTATCAATTTGGTATTGATATATACACATGCATGCGAAGCTAGTTTCCCAATGATGAATGAAGAATTTTGCTGGTTTTAAAATGAATCCTGCTGATCTGCAAAACAAGACTTACATATTTTCTTTGTTGGAGTGCAACTAATTGGGTCAATGATGCATACATACATTTTAAGACCGGAAGTTAAAGTTGCAAACATAATGTTTCAACCAAGGAGCAATTAGGTAGCCAATCTAAAACTGCAAGCATACCTAATTTGCATGGCTCACTCCGAATCTTGTGTGAGGTTACGACATCTGTACATAGAGGGTATACACTATACGCCTTCAAGTTCTCCTACGCTCAAGATGTGCCAAGTGCCAAGCAAAAAATGGAATTTTGATTATGACAAAATATCACCTACCTAATGCTCATAACTGTAATTTATTTATGTAACTTCATCGTGTAGTATCTTTAACCATGACAGTAGTCATTTTCACGAATTCAATCCAAAATATGATTATCTGAATTAATGGGTTTCAACATAAAATCTTGAATTAAAATTGCTCGAACAAAAGCACAGGATGATTGTTAACATTTTCACATATTTATTTATTCGACAGCTCAATTAAGTTATTTATTTCATTGATTCATTTCATTTCGTACTTTTATTCTTACCAGTAATACTTGTATCAATTATTATTGTCAACTTTGAACCACAAGTCACATACTTTACCAGTATCCGAGATACGTAGGATTCTAATACATGTTGGGTATAATCTTAATGGAATCATTTTCAACATTTTACATATTATATTGATAACTTTAAAGTGATCCGTTTGTTCTTGTAAGTGAAGACTAGCTATCTAACCTCTAGCATGTTTCGTTCAAGCACAAAGGAATAATCACAATACAGCATATTCTCTCCCACATTATCTATATAACAATTAAAGAGCCACTTCCAATGTACCGTAGTAAAAAATGAAAAATATTGTTGAACTGCTAAACTGGCAGTTAAAACAGCAACTGGTTTGCAATATATGAACAATATAAATACTTATTTCATGGTAATCTTTCCACTGGTAAACTTAACATTTTGATACATAATTTACTACGAAATTACTTAGGAATGGAAGAAGTAAGTTCATCGAGCAACGACATCAAATATGGATTTCCTCCTAGTGCAGTGGTTTCATCCCGCAATTCCTGCTCCAGAGTTCTAAGAGCTGTTTCGGTGTATTTGAGTGATCCGAATTTCTCGAGTAATGACACAAAATACTTTTTTAGATCCAAGTTTTTGGTTCTCTGTTTCAGTATACATTGAATCTGGTTATCTTCAGGGTGAGTATGAATAGCGTGTATCACCGGGAAGCTAAATTTCCCCTCAGTCAGATCTTCACAAAAACTTTTGTTTTCACAGTACTACAAATAAAGAAATACAGTAGTTTTATAAACATGCGTATAATTAATTATCGACAACAACAAATATGCCATTAGCGACAACGTGCACTCACCTCAGCCAGCATCAAATTTGCGTAATCATCGCGAACTTGAAAGTACAATCCCATCATCGAGACAATTTTTTTAAGATCACTCTGATAATCACTGAATAACTGCAACAAACGTATTCCAAGCATAAAAAGTCCCCCCGTTTCTGTAAGCAAAGATAACAACAACATTGTACAATTCAACCAAACGAATCTGAGTCTGTGTGAAAAGAACAGTTTAGAACATTTAATTTATAACATGAAAACTTACTCTTTACGATTGTTTCCTTGTATTGGGTTTCACTTGGACAAATGAAATTATCTCGCCAATATATTTCCATTCCTTGTCCTCGATGTAGCTCCAGCAATTGCTCAGTAAAAACTTCCACAGCCTGAAATATTTTAAATAAGATAGTTAACGAACTTTATATCTATTTTATCTTTTCTACTTTAAATGTCACACAGTTACACAATGACAATACCTTGGGATGATTTAAAGCAAGGGTTCTCTCAAGGGCTATGAAATAAACATAGTTTGCTGCGTTGATAGTTTGTGGAACACCAAATATGGCATGTGCGACTGGTTGAGCTCGCCTAAGTTCACTTCCATCTTCAATGTCATCAATTCTGAACAAAAAACAAGTAAAGTATTATTTAAACTGCAAGATGCACATAATGATGCATTGACAAAATATTCAAGTTTACACATAAATCAGTTATTAACTTACAACAATGAAGCATTATGTAACATTTCCATGATATCACAAACTTTTTCCAGGGTTTGTGGATCCACATTTAGCCAGTAGTTAAAAGCTACAGCTAATTTTGAGCGCACTCCTTTCCCAGGCAGCGAACGAATATAATCAAATGGGTGTAGAAGAATTCTGTCATCTTCCGGATTTCCGCTTTTACTTTCGCACTTATTCATGTTGCTTGTTGTGAAGCCGTGTCGGTCAAAACCATTGATGGTAAAACTGCAAATTTGAAGTCTTGGTGATGTTTGATGATTTCCTGGGCATGTAGGGAGTTTTTGGCTCATAATCAACCAGACCTCCTAGTTTAATGTTGGACTCAACAGTAGAAAAACCTGTTGTGTTATCTGAAAAGTAAACGCAAATATTAGTATAATTAGCTTTAAAATATCAGTAATAGTACAACTAGGGGAAAACTAGAACTAGTACAAAAAAATCAAATATTTTTCCAAGACCGACTTTCGACGACTCCACTCCAGCTATTCACTGTTTTTGCTGGTAATGTTAATACATAATATAATGTACAACTTAAATTTTTTACATATATATAAACTTCCGCTTACTCGTAAATCAAAAATATATTTGTAATTGTGCAAAATATTATGCTGTAGAAGATATGATACGGCGATGTTCAGTCGGCTTAAAAATAATTATAGATTGAAGACTGATTTTGAATTTGTAATGTGACTCAAGATATGATAGGATATGGTATTTTGATGATATGGGAAAGGGTTCTCTAACTAAATTTGGAAACTAGTGTATTGTCATTTTAAATTAGGACAAGATGGGTGGATTTTTAAAAAAAATGCTACAATGCTCAATTATCCACACAGTGACTGCACTAATTTTTTTTCTCCCTTTAAATGTCTACAGTGCAAGATAACTGTGAGGTGCAAAATCTAATATACTTAGTATTTGTGCAAAAAAGATAACAATATTAGTTATGGAAAGAGTCTAAATGAAAACATTCTACGAAAAAACCTGCACTTCTTTACATTTTCATCTATCTAGTCAATGTGTCTGTGTGTACCAACAGAGAATCCCAAAACTGAAGAGTTAAGGGTAAAAAAGCAAGATGTAACATTAATAGTGGTACACACAAAGCCTCTTCGGAAACATATGCTTCTTCAATCGGCACTGCTGTCCCTTTCTCTTTGCACACATTTTAATGTTAAAGAACAAGTTCCCAGTTCGGGTCGCTGCGGTAAAATTCTGCTGGAAAAATAAAATCAATAGTTAGACCCTCGTACAAATAGCGACAGCATATTCTGCTCTGCTGCTGCTGGTATGGTGCAGGGAGTAGCTCAGCTCAACGTCCTCGTTCTTTCTCTCTAACTTCCCATATTGCTTTCTCGTCTTTCACCTTCCTTTTCTAGATGAGATATCATAAATGTTATGCTTTCTATAGAGAGATATGCTAATGCCATGCATTCTCCAAAAAAGGGCCTGTATCAGAGTAAAAACTTTTTCAGCATTTCTCTTCCTTCATTTTTCCAAAGTCAGTTTAGTTGTTCGTACACAACCGAAGCAAGTAGTTTAGCTTGACTTTGGCTCAAACTTCTTTCTTCCTTACGTGTGTATCGGTTTACTATGCAGTTTATACCATGTACTCTTTTAGGTCGATCCATGCTAATTTACCAGAGAACAGCCATTCAATATCTTAAATTTGAATTCAAGCTGGTTTCTGTCCTGTAGCCACCGTGTGGGTACTGGGTACACACATAAATATGGTGTAGGGACATTAACAGCCCTTTTCTCGGGACTTCACTTTCACTGGTCTGGTGTTTTGCTTCCAAAAAAGGTATATGCAGATTTTGTAAATATGCAAAGCATATATAATAGACAGCAAAGGAAACGGTTTCATTATGTACCTTTCCAGAGCACTTCAGTTTCAGTTGCCTGCAAAATATAGATGTTAAAAAAAGAGTTTTCGCTCTTGCTGTACAAGACTGCTGAAATCTAGTACTGCTGCGGACGCCCTTCCGGAGGAACTGTCATGAAAACATAAACTAAATTTATGAGGTATATTCAACACTGCGTGTACACACACCTTCCTTCACCACCCAAACAAATGAAGCACCAGCTTTTATTATTATTATCGCTTACACAGAAACTCCTAATATTTGTGGATGCTGCAAAGCATTTCAGAGACTACTTTTCTAGCTTGCTTTAATCGAAAACATTAAATTAAAACTTCAATAATTAAAGGGTACACAGGTGTTGGTAAAATTCTCAGCGTACAAAAAGGTACGATTCCCCCATCGCGGTAAGGAGAAACGACACCTTTACTTGCAAAGGCTTAACAAAGCTTTGGTCCATGTCTGTGCCGCGCCTCTAACCAAACCACTTCAAAATCGCAGTTACTGTGACTGTACCCGACACCATTAATTATGTGTAACTGCAACTGTGCTCATTGTACCGGAAACGTTACTAATGACAGCCAACTGTCAAAAAAAAGAGTACACTGCTTATCCATTACAGAAACAGGTCCTCCTGGACTGCAATTCTCATAGTGTACTGAAATAACAGATGAACTTAAAATATACTTTTTAATAATTCGTCGTAAAAATCCTGACCTCATATCTGCACTGGCACAGATGTGACGAATCACCTTATCATTAACCAGAAAGTAAAATGTCCAAAATTATGAGCTTCATGATTCAGAACACTTTGGATGAAGACAGATTCTGGTTTTTCTGGTTACCAGAACCCAAAAATCACTTGCTACATGTGTACCTAGCTTAGCATCTTGCAAAATTACATCACAGATCAGTTTAATTCTAGCTTAGTTAAATTTAACCTGGTTTAATTACCTTAGAAACCATTCCAAATAAGTTAGTCCTGTCCTGAACCTTTTACTCCAGCTATTTCGGGTTAGTCTCTGATCTGCCCAACTGACAAGTCATTCATTACTCACTCATTCATGCACTAATACATGATCATTGTAAACTTGTAAGAAAGATTGCAACACAATATTTTACGTGGCAAGCAGGAAGGATGATTCACCCGGCCAACACATCATCACATGAATATACTTTTAGTTTCACTGACACATCATTTTTATTATCAACAGTTACGATTAGGGTTACTGAACTAGTATAAATTGATAATATTTGTGCAAAAATTATTAAATATCAAATGATGAGCACGTAAAAGTGTCCAGTTTGCAAAACTTTTGTTTATTGTTTACACTTTTGCCCTATGCATAATGCATTATCCGTGTTGATCCACAATTGATCATCTGGCAGTCTGTCTGTTGGCTGACACTACTGCCTGGCACTGCCTCGGTACAAAGTACAAATCCATGATACAAAGACACATACGTAGTATTTACTGGGCTATCTGCTCGTGAGAATTCATAACATTGAATGTTGAATGTCTTTTTCGGCTGGCTTGTATTGTTGCATGTAAAATTAACGTTTGTTCATTGTTAATGAACAGACGAGATATCTAATTTTAATTCAATTTAAAGCCTAAAAAGGATATTTAAATTATTTTAAAAATTACTTTAGTCTTTAAATATAGTTTTGATAATTTTTCCAAACTACATGTTCTCCTCTTTTCCATTCATGCAAATCTTCAATCTTGAATTTGTAACTAAGCAATTTTGAATGTTTTGTAGAGGTACAAAAATATGCATGCTGGTTTTTGTTACCTACTTAATTTTTGTGTCTAGTTTGGTAGGTGAGATGTATGATACACGCCATGTATTTTATATTTTGGCCACACCATATTAAGGGCTAAATTCGAAACGGGGCCCTAAATCTTATTGCTATGGTTAGGATTGGAATGGTTTTCGAAATGTTACCCTATTAAAATTCCGTGTCTTCTAACATTATAACTTTCCCACGCTTTGCTTTGCATGACTGAAAATCATGTCTCTTCAGAAAAGAGATCTTTTTCGAAGAATTGTTGGTGCTCTTTTTTTTCTTTTACCCGACCCCTATTTTCTCTTTAATCTTCCGCCATGACGCACGTTCCTTTTTCTTGTGCTGGTGAAAATATACAACCAAAAAAGCCATTTTGAATTCCTTGCCTTTTCACACAAACAGAATTCATATGGTTACACTTGGCTACTGCAAAGTAAGACATGAAGCCTTTGTAATTTTCACCATTTGAATTCAAAATATTCTTTTATGTCGGTTGTGACTCGTCTGCAGTTGTATTGTAGTGTAACCGTAACCACAATTCTTTATCATCAGCGCAATATCAGTCACCGGCATTACAACATCAGTATGCAGTAGGCTTTTCGACTTTCTCATCATTGTGCAATGCAAAGCAAAGAAAATTTTATTCTAAAGTCCTACTACTTGAAGCTCAGTAGCAGTATATTATGGCCTTTTTGTAACGTTTTAACCTGGAAGTAAGTGGCAAGATATGCAATCATCGGTATTGTGCATGATGACATGGCGTAAGCAATTCTTTTGTTAAGGACACGATCGAACGTAAGTCTATATCTGTCTGTGCCTCAATACTTGAAATCGATGTGGCTCAAACTGACCGACCGTTATCAAATAACCGAAAAAAACGTGGATTTTTATTCTTCAATAAAAATGATGATAAGCTAGAAAGGTTTGAGTTTCCCACTTTTTCGGTCAGGGCGTGGGAAAATTTAAACTCCTTCGTAAATTAAATTGATTTCCGTGTGTTCAAAGTTCAAACTATGAAATAGGCATGGGAATATGGGGAATGAAAGAAAAAAGCAACTAACAGAAAAATATTATGCATGGTTTGTGCTTTTTTTATTGTTCCAAGTTGTAATGGTTTTCACCAAAGCACTGGTAGTATTTGATTGCACCATAGCAATATAGCACTCCTGGTGACTCCTGGTGCCGTTTTTTCATTGTTGATTGTGTTACAAGAAATGGGTAAACCAAAATTTTAAAGAGAAAGTATTGCTTTGGTGATGTTTCTATTTCTGTTCTTCTCATTGACTATAAGAATTTGGTGGAATGATAGTGCGGTATTTCAAATCTCTAACCAAGTTTTCATTCCCATGTGATTCCGAAAATGTGTATAGAGATAGAGGAAATGCTACGTTCTTACTATAAGCCTTTTCTAATATCCAGGGACTTTTTATTCTCTTTTTTGGGGTTTCGGAGAAAGTTGTCGTGTTAAGTTATATTATATGCATGTATCATAAACGGCAACGGAGCCAAAAGTTAAAAGGATGATATGTGTATATTTTTTCGATAGTTATTGTACATTTTGTATAATTTTATATAGTTAATATGTATGCAATATAGGCTTTAAAAAATGCAGAAAAGAGATTACATCCAAGTAGCGCAACGAGTAAACGAGTCAATGAGTATTAAGTAGTAGTCCGTTACAATAGAGAAACGTGTAATTACGATTAATAAAAAGTTGTCATAACGGCCTTTTCGCAAGCTTTGGCTTTGTAAAATAATAAAAATTAGTTTTCCATATTACTTAAAAATATACCTAAATTTCCTCGTGTTCAATCCCAACAGAGACATTGGCTAAAATTACTTAAATGTCTGCAAGCTTATTGCTATGACTATGAAACTAAAAAACTTGACCAAATTATTTTAGTCACACAGAGAAACTACCTTATCATTATTTTCATAAAGTGGCTAGTGTTTTGTAATAGTTTGTGTAAGGTTTAATGGTTCACTTTTTTGTATGAACTTAAACCATGCCGAAACATTAAAGTACTCACGCTCATACATGCTTCCCTTTTTACTCGATTTCCTCATGAAACCGGCAAAAACCCCAGATGAACAACTTTGCATTCTACAGTTTTACAGCTACATAAGCAAGTTGTTTTGAAAAAAGAAAAAGCAAAGCTAAACCAGATAAAGTAAGTTGGTTTTTGTCCGCCAAGCAGTAGCAACAAAATAACAAGAGGACGTAAAAAACGTATGAGTAAACACTATTATTATGATGGCTTACTCAGGAACTCTATTCCATGTCACCCGCAATCCGGCAACAACTTGTGAATTCGAAATTCGATTTACGGTGTAACCCTGCCTTATATATATATCTTGTGCATGTGCACCAAAACCTTCCCACATTGGTATTAATCAAGCTACTGAACACGTGTGCCCATGTGGAAACATGACACGAAACCCTTTCTAGACGACGAGGTCCATTTAAAAGTTGATCCTTCGAACGCGAATGGTACTTGTCTTTAAGGCTATTTTTACCGTAAACGTAGTGAGATCTTCATCTTTGCATGACTGATGATCTCGAAGTACTAAAAAATGTAATCCGTTTATTTTTAATTGATTTATCACCTGTATGGAAGCATTGCTACCTTTGCCGAAAACCAAATCTTCAATTGACCTCAATAGAGTTTTGATGCTTATCTTTTTAAATCTATCAATCTACTTGCAGTTTTACTATCTACTTAAATAAGTAATAACATTTTTGGAGTTGGTTATAAAATAGTTTTTCCAATTTAAATTTAATAAATCAAAGTAATTTGTTTTCGATGCGTACTATTTCTCATTTTACAAATTGCTTTTCAGTTTTTGGATTGTATACTCTTTCATACCTCATACATTTTACAGTTAAATAAGTAGAATTTATTGATTAGTAAAAAGCAGAAGATTTCTATTGTTGAACGACACACGGCTAGGTAAGATTAAGACTGGGGAGTTAATTCAACTAATTCTTTTTGAGTTTCAGGGCAGTAAGTATGTAGATTATCCCTGCAATAAGGCCAGATATGCCAGCAGCAATTTGGAGCTCCGGTTCAAATGTGACTTTTCTTCCTTCTACGCACTTTTCCTTCAAAGCATCCGTGCCATTATCACACGGCAATTGGCCCAGGGCGAGGGCACCAAAGGAAATTACAAACCAGCCCGCTAATATTACTACAACTGCAGCAACAAGATGATAAATGAAATCGATTTGTTTGAATATCCCATTTTCATTGAGTTTCACCAGCAGAAGAATAATCAAGCAGATCAGAGAGAGGATAAGTAAAATGACAAAGATACTCAAAGCCGTGACCCCCAACCACTTTTCTGGACATGGAGTATTCTTGTTGTTGGAATTACCTCCTTTGGCTATGTAGTCTGCAGCTTGTTTCCCTTCTTTACACATTCCTTCTGTATATATGGGTTTATCTTGGTAATACGTAGCGATTCCGGTTACATGAAACATTATTATTGCTGGCACCACAGTAAATAACACTGTCAAGATCTTCAGTATGCCTGCAATGCCACAGGCATATCCACAGTTCATTCCACTGCCCATAATGTTTACTTTTGGTTTTCGGAAGGTAGGTCTGGTCCCACCAAAAGCTCTTTTCTACTAAAAATTAGAATATCTTCTAATGACGAAGATCAACAACTATTCACAAAGTTATTTATTTGGGTAGTTACTTGCAAAATTGCAAACGACATCGTCTTGAGTTCCCATGTTAGCAGAGTAGTGATGATGGTAGTTGTAGTCTTATCCCAAGTTATATGATTCGTTCACTCCGTAATTTTTTACATACTCATGTGCCCCAATCATTGTATCACGTTTTGTCCGGAGTACTTGTGCTAAATGCATCTCTTGCAAGAACAAGAACTGCTGTGTTTCCATTAAAGTTCAGTTACCAGCAACCACTGGAGTTGTTGTTTGGGTATACTCTTAAAAATGGCTTTCCCATATATCCCATTTCATTTTCATTGTTACTTTATCGTCGTAGTATGTAAGTATGTACGTATGTAAGTGTGATTATACCATTATACTACATGCCAGATCCATGAGTCTTCCCGTGAATTTATGTCAATCTTTCTTACTCCAGAGCACTTTCCATTGCAGTCCTTTTTCTTGTATGCGGCAGCAGTTTATTTTTTGAACGAGCTTGGATGTCTTTCATTACATGCAAAAATGCTGTATACAATTTATACACTAAATAAATCTTAATGCATTTCGTAAATATGTAGAACGATGAATGAAACAATGAACAATGGAAGTATACAAACCTCAACATTTACTTTTTTGATTTATTTCTGTTCTTGGAGTTTTCTACAATTTTGACTTTAAAATTATTTTCAACGAACCATGAATTCGACGTTTATGGAACGACGCATTCAGGTTAAATTTAAAACAAAAGCCAAATTAAAAAAACCTAGCTTAAATGTGTATTCAGTAAAAGTTTCCAATAAATGATTTATATTGCTATCTTCCAAGTTCCTATTAAATGTAATAAAGGTATTCATTAATTTATCCATTGTCAGCTATTGGCTATGAAACGTTTAGAAACTGCAAGACTATTAAAAAATTAATATCAGTTATTACAATCAAAGTTCTCATGTAAGTTATCACATCACTGTTGTTCGAAAAATTCATTAAAAGTGGTTAGTGGTTAATCGTATAGCAAAACAAAAGTTTATTAAAATTATGTTGTTTCTCTATGGTCAAGCATTTCTTCTGGTTGTATATTTACTGCCTAATTATGAAATTGAATGGAAATCCACAAGATGGACAAAAAGTTCTGCTTATGAATACTCTTTCATTTTGTGTGTGTTCCCATTCTACAAAATTGAATGAGAAGGCTAGCAAACCATTTTCTGGTCTGTCTGTGAGGTTAGAAAGACGTGAAAATACTTAGGAATTGCGGTTTCAACTTCCTTTTCCCTGCTGCTCTTGTGGTTCGACTGGAAACGAGTTTTGGCAAAGAGCGAACTCCCAAAGAACAAAGAATTTCAAATAAATATATCTAAAAGATCGAAATATCTGGAGAAATATATACATTGGTAAAAGTACGACCATGTCCACTTTATATCATATGTGGCCTTTTATCTAAAAATTTCCTTGCATATGTTGGACACATATAAGTAACTTGGTCATAAAAGAAATTATGTAATGGTCCCATTCATTAATCAGAGCCATTAAGCATGAAAGATAAACCAGCTTTAATTCTCCGGATGGCAAGAGCTCTAGCAGAATGTATGCTGCCGGAAATTTCAAAAGTCTTTGCCAATTAGTCGACGGACCATTTTCTTGCTACCTTTTAAACGCAATCCGTCACTCTTTTTTTATAACACAACAAAAAAACACATGAGAACAAGGAAGAATCGTATTTGGTATTGTATCTCTCTCACTGTTCTCTGTATTATTAGCCAAGTCAAGAAGAAGAGAAAAAAGAGAAGATAGAAGATCGAAACCCATTTCTGTTCCTTAGGAGCGCAGCAAGCAGCATGATAAGATTGGAAAGTATATAGAAATGGGAATTTAATGTACGAATGTTCTGTTCTGTTCACGTATGCCATGCCATTGCCAAGCCAGAAGGGAAAGCTTAGAATACAGTGTGAGCGCAGACAGGAGAAAGCATCATCAAACAATGTGTGCGTTCTCTCACTTTCAGCATTGCTCGGTCCCCCAACTCACTCAGCTCAGTTGAGTCGCAACTTTTTCTCTCATGATGACTATCGGTGAAATGGATGAAAACCTTTTAGTATGTGAAAGCTAGCTGGCTGGAAGTCTCTGACTGGAAGAAGACTCATGTCTCGAAAGCACGGAAACATTGCATACAACTCATTGGAATGAAGACTGGAATGTACAACTCCTGTTTGCAGTAACTGTTTTGTGGAACTCTCACAATCAGTTGCCTGTTCTGCTGCTGTTACTGGGGGGAACGATTCGCGGTGTTCGTGTTGTTAGATGGAATGGAAACAAAAAATCGCGATAGCTTGCTTGCATGCAAGGGAACGACGAAAGAGGGAGAAGGTACAACAATAACACTATCATGGCATACTTACTATTAGGGTTGTATGCATGCATGCATTTGTCCATGCGGCATGCAACAAAAAAGGGGCTGCCCATGAGATTATGGATTCAACAACACTCTGGCTCCGGCTCAAGTGTTTTTCAGACTGAGATTTGCGGCTGTGTCAACCAGTACCCGGGTCGGTGAGGTCCTCTCGTTTTCATAAGAACTCTTTTTTCTTTTCAAAACTTTTTGCTCTAATAAAACACACACACACATACAAATATATATACACAGAGAAAAACTGATAAAAAGCCTTGGAGTTTACTTCCAGCTCCTCCATTTACTCCTTTCCATGTGATGTGGTGGTAGTGGTGTTCTTTTTTCCTCTCAATATCATATACACTATTGGAAAGCCGAGTGCTTTTTGTTCCAACAAAACTGTGTGTGAAGAAAGAATCAGTGCTTGTAGGTATCATCGTCATCAACAACAACATAAAAAATTATACATATAGTAGTCGCTTTGCTGGAATGTATACAGAGCAATGATATTTTTTCTCTGTTTGAACTGAACTTAACAAAAAAGACAGACAAAAGCAGTCTGGCACAACAGAACAGAATTGAAACCCGTATAGAAAGCAACCCTTTTTGTCTGGAGTCCAAAAAAAGCACACTCCATATTTTAACTTTAAGGTAAAATCAGATAGCAAAGAGAAACGACAAGAAAAAAAGAGGCAAAGCGAAAATTGCTTTCTTTTCGTGTTGCCGTTTCACGTTTTTTATTCCAAACCAACATTGCCACCATCATTATTTTTCAACATGTTCTGTGCATGGGACATATTTCCTCAAATTCAAGATTCAAAAAGTCTTTACAAGAAAAAGATAAAAGTATAATTTGACTAGAAAACATCAACCGTGCTTTCCTTCCAGTGAAAGAACAAACAAAGCTTTGGAGTGAGTGATACTTCAACTTGCTTCTCTTTTCATATTATACGCATAGAGCATATTTAGAGATTCTTCTTGTCAACAACTACCTTTTATTTGGCTATAAACGAGAAAAACGTGCTCTTGCCTTTTCCAAAACTAAACTTTTCAGGTGACAGCATTTCATTTCACCTTCACAAAAAAAATCGGCCTATTTAAAGAAAAACTGAACTCGAACAATATTCCAAAACCACTATTCAGTGTTAATGAAGTGTAAAACTTCATTTTCATTACAGTCAGACACTTGTCACCGGCATTTTATCGTTACCATTACCACTACAGACATTTTGACTACTGGAAGTAATGCGCGGCTTAATGTTTCTTTGCCGGTATCGATTTCCTAATGCATTAATTGTTGTGCTTTTGTTGCAAGTTGCAAGTGGTGTGCACACATATAAAATGGACATGTACACACAAGCCTCCCAGTGAGCATATCACCAGCCGAACCGCTGCGTCAGATTTCGTGATTTTCCAAGAAGTGAAAGTTCATATACATAAATGACTACTGAACGTGACACATACATCAATTATATGACAAGTAAAATATAAGCACTCTTTCGCCGATAAATGTCCCTGTAACTGTATACATTATGCAGTGATTGTCATTCCTACTTATCTTGTCAGCGAAATCGCCAAAACATATTACCAACAGCAGTCGGTGGTGCCATTCAAAGATAAATGTGGGATAAAAAGGACAGAGTAAACATCTCTTTTATCTTCAATCAAGTTTATTCCAAGGTACGACTATAATCCTGTCAGTTATTCCAGTTTAGCGAATTTCCAGACACATTAATAAACATATATACATATGACTTTCACTTTCACTATCTCTTCCACACTTTGTCCAACTTTTTGTTGGTTGTTTTATTTTGCCTTACTTACATGAGTGAATAATGCCAGTAATTTTGTTTACTTTAAAGCTCCACATAATTATCAATCTTCCCAAAGTTTTAGACTTTTACACTTTATTTGCCCTTGCTTAAAGTGCCGGTAAATTATTAATGACCTTATACACGTGATGTCGATTTTCAACTTAAGTGCATCATCTTGACCTTCAACATTAATAAACCTAGTCGCCATAAGAAGAGTAATCTATAGAAACCAGTGTGTGGACTACCAACTACCAAACCAAAGCAAATACAGAATTTAATTTGCTGAGTGACATTCTTGTAGAGTGGTGACTACAACTTTTCGAAATGATGTTTTCGGTAAGTTGTTTTTGGAATTTCTTAAGACTTTTAGTTTTTAATTTGACTACTTTTACACTTTAGCTTTTGTAAATTGTATGCATATGAAAAATTACCATTTAATGAGAATGCGTCAAAATGTGTCGTTTGTCACATTTCCCATATAAAATTTGTGTGCAATGATAGTGAAAGCCAATTAGTGATATGAAGAATGTACCGTGTGGCAGAATCAAGTATTATCATTTCCCTCGTCCATGTTCGTTGCAGTCACTCAGTCTCCATGACATTTGCACGCTTAATAATTCATATACGTCAAAAGTACCGCACCAGCTCTACAACATGCGTGTTTAGGGAAAAGAAAAAAGTTTTATACGTATTATCCCGAGAAGCAGCATGTCTGCAGCCAGGCAGATGATACATTTTGGAAGTCTTATTTTAGCGCTAGTGCGCCTTGCATACATCTTTTGATTCTTTTGTTTTCTAGTTTGACTTATGTCGGCTATACATTACACTGAACACGGATAATGTAAAAAATTCTAGAGAAATATATGTAACCAATGCTGTTTTCCCATGTATTTAAGAGAGATGAGTGGCTCATGCCCCGTGATGTGGATGAGTGGCAGAGATGAGGGAATTTTATTTCCCTGGTAGCATTTTTTATCTTGCAATTTTCCAACAACAACTATACCAGCAATAATTGGTATTAATGATAAAAACCAAAGCCAAATGTTATGTAAGCATTAGTTTTGGTTTTATCAATTATAAATACACTATAATTTCATGTTATTTGGATTTTGCGTAGAAATCCTATAAAACCAGTTCGCATGTGGGCCTAATACCAACTTTGTCCTGTTAAATTTTCTCTCTCATCCAGTTAAAAAGCTACCTTTGTAGTAGTGTAGTGTGTTTCACAAACAACAGCATCCATCCGTATTGTCTTCATTTTGTTCTATGTTTATTTTTATTATTGTTATGAGCCGTCATGAACCAAAGCATAAATGAATGGTATGGTTGCCGTTGCCGCGTGTGTGTAAAATTACCAGAATAATGGAAAGGAAAAATATTAATACAGCAGAACCAGACAAACAAGAGAGAGAGAAGCCACATTATCATCTATGAGATCCAGTGCGGGATCCATACACAAATACACAAAATGTATTGAGGCATGCACAAAATCCGTGTGTCGCAATGCAGAGAATAGCTATAGCTTTCCCCTAGTCCATTACTTTCTCTTAAAGCTACTTTTGCCACTGCAACTTTCTCTCAGTCTCGTCGTCCTACCACCGCCACCACCACCACACACAGACGGCAACGGCACTAGCACTTGGGTTCCTTTCAAAACTCAGCAGAAATAAAAGCTGAATTGGCTCAGAGCTCACTCTCCAAGCTCTTCTTTTTGGGTAATGGGCCTACTGGAAAGCAGGAAGGGAAGAAGAAGAGAAAAGAATGGGAAACGAAGAGTTGTGTTGCTGCTGAAAGCTTTCTCATGATCCTTTGGACTAAACCTTTTTGGACAGCAACACAAGCATAGCAGCAGCAAGGGCACAGTTGGTTGAGATGACATGGACACACACTCTCTCCTTTTTACAATGTATGTACGACCACTATACTTCACTGACTTGGAATGGTGATGGTGAATGGTCTTTTGTTGAACACATTATTATATTCCCATGTATATGTACAACATGTAGCGTGCCTTCTGTGTATCTGGTGGTCTGGTGTGGGTACTCAACTTAACTTGCATGCTGTAAGAAATACTTCCAACTTTTTACAACATCATGGTATGGTGTATATAGACTGCTTTTTGAGTAAACGATAGAGCAAATGGTTGATGGAAATAATAATATGGTATCAATATCAGAACAATAATACAAACTGCTGTGGAGAAAGAAGTCAGAATCGGAAAATTCCAAAAACTTCTCATGAGGAAAGTACTATAAAAGTATCCCTTTTTGAGTTCTTTATATATAGGCACTTGTAATGGGCTCCAATAGTTGATAGTCACCCTCTTTCTCTCTCTTTCTTCTCTTGCGGATCAGTAAACCATACTCTTTTCATATAATGTACATAGAGATAGTACTGGTGATACGTAGTCAAAAAATAAAACGACTTATACTCACTCATTCATTTTCACGTACAAAAAGTATTTCAGCTTATCATTCTGCTGATTTCCGGTTCTTTGCGTTGTTTGCACTTCGTAAAAAGGAGATTTGGCGCTTTTCATTACAGTTGTTGTCCAACTAATAATCATAATACTTTGTCATTAATTAAATGAATTAGTACAGGCAATAAGTTTCCTCAAAGCTGTTTACAAATATTTAAAGGTATATACTTCACAGATGAAATATACCATGCAGCCACAGTTTAAGATAATTTGTTACAAAAACTATTTATACTTATATTGTATAGTGCTTCTAAAGCAAGCGTATAGCCTTTGACTATTACTCTGAGTACATGCCTCCATGATATTTTTTACTTTAGACAGTTAATAAAAGTAGATTGCTCAAAACAACGCAGGCATAAATACGTGTCATTGTTTTGCTTGTCCGTAATTATAAGTAATGTACAATAAAAACAATACGCTTTTAAGTTTCTAATATATATACTCCTATAAACTTGATAAATTTAAGTTTACTTCAAGTACCAGAATTCTAGATCCACGGCCCACGATTTTTTTTCTCTGCAATGCATACATTTTTGGGGAAACTCTTTTTATTGCTGGGCTGGAAACGAATTCTAAATTAACACGAAAATGGAATGAATGCAACAACGTATTATCCAAACACTAACAACTCAGTTTTAGTTGAAGTTCATGACGGAAATACCATGTCGCATGAAGCGTGTAATTCAGAAAAACGCAAACTATGGCTGGAGAACACTAAAACGTGCTTGCGAACGACACCCGCCACTCATTCGTGGAAGGCATAGTATGCAGCTGATGTTCACGTTTGAAGTAACTTCCTTAACGGACAGACAGAGAAGGAATAAAATTAATCTCTGCAGATGACATGGCTATACTTATAGTTATAGTACAGTACAAAAGAACAAGGAAATAAAAATGAGCTCAGTATTTTCTCAAATTGGTTTTTTGAATCGAGTTGCGGAGTTAGCTAAATTAGTAGTTGAAAATGAGGGTACAAAATCTTGATGAGGCTCTTTTATCTCAATTTCTGCTTTGACTTACTTTAGGCTAACTGCTAAATACTTTTTCTTCTTGACTGCAGTTAACTACTTTCTGACCGTTTCGATGAAATGCAATAATGATGTTTATGAAAGGATTTTTTGTACAATTTAAGGCGAAACCATGATTTTAAGTTAAAGTATCTTACGATTCGACTTATCGTGCATGCAAATACGTAAACTTTTTGTATTTACTCTCGATTTCTTATAAGTTTGAGTCTTCTTTCTATTGTTATTGCTCAGTCAAGCGGAAAATCGCCATTCACACAATGTAAACAACAACCACTGTGTATATGTGCGCACGTATTTTGGCGCACCTCGACGTTATGATGGTACAGACTGTATAATACGTTAAAGTTAAGAAGGGATCAATTGCGATGAATAATATAAAATAAAAGCGTCCCGACTCAAATTGAAGCATTCGATCCAATTTAATTTCTCATATTTCTCATGCGTTTTTGACTTTCTGAACCCTATAAATGTAGACAATCGTGTTGCACCTATGCTAACTATTAATTGTTACAGTGTGTCAAAAAATATTAAATGGCATTTAAATTCGCATTGTTGTTTAATCACGGGAAGTCTTTCAATAATCCAAAAGTATTCCAATTGTAACAAATTCAAAAAACGAGACTCCAGATTATAACTGAACTTAAAGGGATACTTCAAGCTAGTAGGTCTATGGATCAAACAAATTAAAAATGGCTGACCAGAAATTATATATGTACCTACACATATGCAACCTTTAAAGAAGAATGGTTACATGTTACTAGGACACATTTTATTTCTAACGCCTCTAGAAAGTGCGTTGTTTTAAAGCGTCATTTGTTCACGGCTAGCTCTCTCAAACTTGCTGTATGGCAACGATAAAACTGAAGTACTCAAGTAAGTTTCATGTGCATCAGAATTACAGTTCGGACTCATTGGCACATATTCATACCATGATGAGGCAATGAAAAATACTAAAACTTGTAAGCTATTTGCACTGTGTGTTCATCGAATCTACTAAATTTAAATTGAATAATTTTATTACTACTTGTAAGTAAACCGTCCTAAATTCTGAATTTGGTACATGTACAATGCAACGGCTACAAAGGAAAATTATGGATATTCATGAGTCACTATAGTAATATGAATCAAACTCTTTCTCACGTACCAACGAAGGGGCATTAGTATGTTTTGCAGCATTGTTACGTTGATGAGAGAGCGAGCCTTTATAATCACCTCCAATGCCGCCCTATGTAATTAAAGCTATGTTGCAAAAGCAATTAGCATCTTATGCTACATCATCTAATTCAATATTATTTTTTGGTTGGCGTCTCATAATTTGTGATTGCTTGCTTAAGAAAATCTTATTGGCCAGAATTACCCACCTTATTACGTTCACATGTGTCACACATTTTTAATAACAAATTGAAACGACTGTGATGTTAGGACACGTTGTCGAGGTACATGCCAAATCAGATCATTCGAACGCAACAGAAATGTTACAGATGGAGAGATGATGAATGATTCTGATGACTTTTGTGAGTCATCCACTGACGTTGTAATACTAAAATTTGCATGTGACACTATTTAGCTCGGAAAATGCCTTAACAACATTTGATTTTTCCGGGAAAAACGAGCACAAGGTGCTTTTCTAGATGATAGTTAGCATGGTCATGGTGTCAATATATCTGGACCGGGCTCAAGTCCAGAATTTTGACGGATTTGGTAGCAGATGGTTTTAAGGAAAGGCTAACAGCTTTTCATAAATAAATTCTCATCATCATCATCGTCATATCACACATACCTACGTACCTTATCCCAACCAATTCAGAACTCACCTTTTTTTCTTTTTCTTATGTACTTGTACTACTCCAACAAACCAAATGATTATTATTGCCTTTGGTATACAAGTGTGTAATGTTGCAAAGGGCGGATTGGGGTTGACGTTGGACCATAAAAAAGTGGAAAGATTAAAGCGAGATATGCCCTAATAGTAAACCAAAACCGACGAGTGTAGGTGTATTGTGACTGCCAGCATCATCGTCATTATCTTGAGCATCAACAAACATACATTTTTCTTTTACAACTCCCAAACCACAGTAATGGGAAAACATACTGTGAAGCAAGCTAACCCAACCAGCAACATTTCATAAAAATAA
The DNA here is from genome assembly GCA_034693345.1 of Entomobrya multifasciata. NCBI lineage: Eukaryota > Metazoa > Arthropoda > Collembola > Entomobryomorpha > Entomobryidae > Entomobrya > Entomobrya multifasciata. Next base: position 58,255 of record JAQFXM010000034.1, on the reverse strand, counting down.
TTTTATACATTCATACATAAATTATAAAATGTTAAATGTATAAAACATATATAACTTTCGAGTAACAATAGTGCTCAAATAACCTCCTTCACGTTTGCTCTTGCTCATTTGTCCGTTTTAAATGCATCATGATGTAGACTGGTGGATAAGTATATTGTTGAAAAGTAGAAATGTGGATTCTCAATATAATGTACTTAATTTCATATATGACCAAGCAGTCATTTGGATCAAAGCAACGTGCCTATTACTTTTTTGGCTTTGCCTAAAGAAGAAGCAGAAGACGACGACGCCTGCAAATGATGAAGATTTGATGATCGACTTGAGCGTAATTTCAATTCTATTTTGTCGACGTTCATCTGCCATTAACCCTTAACGTTTTTGCATCGTGTTGTGCATAATTCACACAAGAAAGTAAACTGCATTCTCAATTTACACACGCGCAATCATAAGCCATCGTATTACTATCACCATTCATTATTACTCAAGTTTAAAGTCTTTTTGAATGAACAGAGGGATGGCTAAATATTTTTTACGATTTTTTTTACAATGAAGCCAACGATGCATAAAGATCAAACTTGTGGTTAAAACCGAACATTTTACAACTCTATGTATCTAATTTACTATTTCAATTTTGACTTCCTTGGATCCATAAAAGTTCAACCTACATTTAATTTTGTTCCCGTTTTGAAATCATGACAATGCATATTAACCATTACATACTTTAGATATCAGTGACCAAATATAGCCATATTTTTATTATTGAATATTTTCTAACTGTTAAAAAAACGTTATTAATTCCCGACAATGGGATATGTCGTAGTCGTATATATTCAGTATGCATGCAACATTAACTACTTGAAATCAAAATATTAGCCTAACCATTTTTACTAGCTGTTATAGTATGACATAAATGTGCACCAGACCTTAGTAACAGTCCCCTGCCATTTTATCGGCATCACCAATTTTCCTGAACACTATAATACAATACCCGAGAAATGTTTTGGATTGTTTATATGCTAAAATACTTATATTCCTTAGTAAGTAATAAAAATGACTGCAGCAACTATGTGTGGAATGCCAATATTTTCGCAACATTCCTGAAATATTCCAATAAAACATTAAAGCTCCAAGTTTTTACTATCCGATATGCGAGTTCTCTGTATGCTGAATGCTGGATTTAATTTGGACACATATGGAAGTGTCAGCGTGGTCATCCGAGAATTTCTCTTATGCAACATGAAACAATATCTGAAGATAGGGAAATCGTTCGCGAATGAGTTTTCGAAATTAAGATTTTTCGCAAACATTACCAAAATGCAGTCGTAGGTTGGGGAAAAATTTCAAGTCACATAATATTAGTAGATATAAAGTAAAAGGGATAGATACAAGTATAAACAAAAGTGTATATAAGTTGCATCCAACTGCGCAAATAGCTCATAACAAAATAATTAATTTACTTTGTTCTCCTTCCTGTGACACATTATGAAATTTTAAAGAAAAGTCGATTAGTGCGCAACTCCAACTTTGGGATTTGTTTTTGAAGAAAATCCGTAGGCTAAAGTTGAAATAGGGACTTTATGAACACAAGATACAAACACAACTACCAAAAGAGCATACATAATAATAACATTCTATAAATAAATTCACCATGCTATCCCTAACCAAATGAAAAAGTAGCAATATCAAAATGAAAATGTGTCCACACCACTGCACTACTTCATATACGTTTTTTTATTGACGCGTTTCAAATGCTATCAAATTACGAAACAAGAGCAAAGAGCATGTAAGTAAATTGGTGCAAAAGTATTTTTCTCAGAGAAAATCCCCATTTACGCACCAACGTTTTTTCCAAATTTATGTTTGTTAGATGTTGTAGACGTCGCATAGATTAAAACACAGAGAAAGCTATACTCTAATACCACATACTCTTCTTATACTCATTGTACTTATGGCATGTAAAGATATAATATTATGTACTCTTGTTAAATGCTACGTGGTCCTGGTGCATTTGCAATGAAATAGAAGAGAGAGTACCAAAAATAACTTCCATTTTTCTCTTCTGCTTCACTTCCTACAACACTACCCTTTAAGAAGTATAATTCTGAAAATTGGAATCAGGGAAAACTAGGTTGAGTTAGTTTATGCTGTGTAGATACATACATTTCTTCTCGTTTGATATTGTCGAGTCAGTCTTTTTTTCTTCAGAAGCCAGTTACAATTTACATGATTTGGTTTTTGTTGACTATATGGCATGCCATCTGAATTTGTAGTATAAAGCAGAGAGCATAAAGCATAATACGGCGCACACGCTACCACGCTATTTCTACTGCAGTGCCTGATTTGTTTGGCCTGACTTTTTGGATATATAGATGTGGTGGTGGCGGTGGTGGTTATGGCATTACACCCAAAATAATATACCACTACCAACTACCGGCACATTATATTTCAAACGTTATGGAACATTGGTATTGCAAACATACAAGATCTTACTTGCCATATTAAGTAAATTCACTTCTACGAGATTATTCCTTTTTTCTTCCTGTGGGTGTGTGAAAGAGAGAGAGAGAACTATGTTTTGTGTTGTTGTACGTTACGTACTACCGTCTTCATTGCTCTTCTTCTGCAGTGAAATCGTTGTTCTTTTTTAAAGAATAAACAAACATCTCTTCGTTTTTTCGTCTTCTTTCCGTCTTTTTTCCACGTCTTCCTTCTTTCCCTTCTCTAAAATTGCTAGCTGGTTGGTTTTAACACGAAAAAAATAAAAATTTACCAGAGAGCATCATATCATTATGGAATTTTCATTTTTACTGAGATAAGCAAAATGGTATTAAAGGATATGTAGTAGAATATTATGTATAAGTATCACTTTTTTGATAGATACACACAACAAGCCAAAGTTAAGAATATAAGCCATCAGTGTGCAATGTAGCTAAAAATATGAGCAAATGACTAAAAAGGAAAAAGTAAAAGTTACAGTGAAAATAATCCGTACTGATGCAACATATATACAACTTAACTAGTGGGATTTCCACTGATGATGGCCAAACTTATAGTACAAGAATGTATGAATTTGTACGTACATGAAGTTCATTTATATTCTAATATTCACTCCAAAAACCATAACTTCGAGTTCTCTTGAAATCTTGAACATCTCGAGCTACTTGACTGAACTGCTATGTTATTCATCTCTTTTTCTCTTTCTGTCTAATATTCATGTATTAAAATGACAAAAAAGGTAAAATGTTCGTCTAACATTAGGACTAACATATGGGAGCAGTTTCTTCCACTAATGATTTCTAAAACTTCATCTTGTTATCACGGTTGAAAAACTGATGAGAATGGTAAAAAATGAACGATAATAAGTGTTTGTGTGCTTGCTGTATAGTGTTGGGCATTGGCATTGTGCACTTAACCATGTAATAACCTATATGTATACTTAAATATGTATCACATAACATGAAAAATGTATTATAGAATGTTTGATGATAGGAAATGTAATGCGTACTTATTACTAGCCCATGTCGAAGTCCTGCTAGAAAAGCTTTTAAATAATTTGTTCCTCTAAACTTCCTAGATTTCCATCATAATACAAACAATGGAATATGTACAGTCAGTGTACTGTACAATCATCTATTTTAAAATTCGCCTGGTTTACGGTTACATCTATATTTCAAATTGAGTTTATTGCCAAATCAGATCTTTAATAAATTCGATATCATACTTTGTACTATGGCAGTACACTCAAAATATGAAAATAGAATAACGTAGTTTATGATTTGAATCATTTGACTGGAATGCCTTCCAGCATTGTATAAGTTTATAGTATGCATGAGTTGTTGAGCATTACTCTACAGATATAGAATGCTGATGCGACTTCATAAATTTATATTTTCAGTCATAGAATGAAAATAATCTGTCATTCATTTTATTACCCAATTTGTTTCCGCCTCTCTTTTCAAGCCCATCATCGCATTTCGTTAAAAGGAAGGTGTGATGATGCCCATTTCTCTTTGACTTATACTTGCACAAAGTTAAAGGAGTCATATTAGATGTCTTGTCTAAAAAACGTAAAATACAGGTATTCATTTTTTTATTCAATCATATTTCAAACACGTTGTGTTCTCTTCACACCCTTTACTTACAATACAACCAAGTACAGCTACGAATGAATAAATGTGATTACAAAATGTACTATAAATATGTACATTATGTTGGATGCTATATGCATCTAAAAGGGCTCAACAATACAAAAGTATGATAGTCAGTCATCAAAACAGTGCACTGCTGGCAACACCAACGTCACTACCATCATATCACCACCAGACGGACTGGAAGGAAAAAAGTGCGCACATTTATCCAAAGTGATTAATATTTGATGGACGACTTTCTATGCATTTTTCATTTTCAGTCTTCATTGCTTCTTATATTTTCTACCATCTCTCATTTCCCCTCCTGATGCTCTGCTCAGCTCTCTTTTTCTTCCAAGTTTTTTTTCTCTCTCTCCCTCTATTCTGTACACAAATTTCATTTGTGTTATTCCTGGTTTCCTTTCACTTATTTCGTTTTCTCTCTTGTTTATGGAATTTTGTGAAAAGAATGGGAGAAAAGGAGAAAGGGAAGGCGAATTTCTTGCTCATCATTTCATCCATCGTGTACGTGCATATAAAAAATGTTATGAGTAGGTCGTAGAGAGAAAGAGAGAGTATATTCGTTGCTTTTCCCTTCGTTGAGTTCCATAACCCTGTATACTTTATAGGCATAATTTGTATGTGCCTTCTGCTGCAGTATTTGTTGGTGGTGAAATTGACGGCAAATGAAAAAAGTCCATTTCGCCGTGATATGAGCATCTAGAGAGACCAAAGAAGCAGCTAGTGTTTTCTTAGCTACACACCATTGTGTTCAGTACATTAACCGAAACTATGTTTTATATATTACCTTCAATATGAATCTTATTACAGCCTTTTTTTCTTCTGCTGCAGATGGAACTTTATTTTTACATGTTATCAATAGAAAACGGGGCGGATGGACGGTGGAAATAATGCGGAAACATCACTCATGTGTGTATTGTAGTGGTAATGTGTGCAGCAGACAAACATGAGATTTACTGCTGACTTGAGGAAAATGGGTTTTAAAACAAATGGAAAAAATGAATCAAGACAAAGACACAAAGTCAAGTCTACAAAATATACAGAGAACAGAAGAAAATATCTTCACTGCAAAAAAGGAAAACTAAACTTTTGTTTGGTTTGTTCGGTCGGAAACTACTGCTGTTCTTGATGTTCCTCTTGAAGTATTGTGTATTGTACAATGTTCCATATCATTTCAGTTTTAGCTCCCTTTTATTTCCAAAAATTTCCACACGAATGAAAACACTTTTGTTTCATTCACTACAATATAATGCTACTTTAAAACGCACATATGTACATAATACATAAGCATTTATGTAACTGCAATAAAATTTATTAAAATATTAGCACTTTACATTTTGTAAATTGTGCACCTTTAAATATATTTCCATATATTACAAAACATCATTATATTTTTGTATCGTATAACTTTATGACTTGAATTTTCTCCATGCATAATATATTAAGCTGATATTCTAGAAGAGCTACTATGTATAATGCACGTTATAACATTGGACCCATGTGCCTTTTAAACCATTTAATTCGCTTCCAAGAAAGATTATAACAAATACAGTGCACATTCAAGCATCTTTACCTCTTACAACTCGCTATATGACAAGTCCCTTAATGAAACAAGTGTGGGAGAAAGTTTGCTCAGCAAATTCTTGCGATTCATTTGGTGTACGCATTTACGACGAAGGAGAAAACTCAACTTTGTGTGCCTAAAATATTTCTTGACCTGGTTATTATCTTTTATTTCTCAACTGGGTGCACTGTGTTCTTCCGTCATACATGGCTTCCGTCTTGCTACTTATGAATCATTCTTGAAAATTTTAATAGTTAATGCCCCGGGAAAATTCTTTGCACCAAGAAGCAAACGCCTTTCATTTCTACAAAAGGAGCTTTATTCTTCTTCTTTGTATATCTTTCTCATCGTGGTCTTGATACGCAGTTTAATCCCAGATACTCGTCGTTCTACATGCAACATATAACTATAACACTTTTCGTTTTTCGTGTTTTTATACACTTTTGTCTGCGTTCGTTTATTCCTGCAGGCCCTCAAAATGAAAGAATGGAATGATGAAAACATGTTACACATTTCTCTCTTTCACCATCATCCAATTTCTATCATCAAAATGAACAGCATCTACTCGATCTGCTTCTTATTAATCAACACTATGTCATTATACCTATAAACTGTATGCAATCCATATATATGCTGTCAGCTGCCAGGTTACTTCTGAAACGACACGCATCTCTATTACCTGTTGCTGAAGAAAATGCAGCTAAGGTTGATATATACATGGAACCTCATGACAAAAAATTGTAACAAACGCATATCAACGACAATGCGGCAGAATAGGGAAGAGGGAAATACATGAGGCATGAGGCACGTGGAAAAAATATTCTGAGATGATTTCCCCTTTTCTCTTTTTTATTTCATTTACTCAGTGTGTGACTGTGGTCTCAACCATGAAGGTATTTTTTGACAATGGAGAAAGCAAAAGCAGCGCTTCATTGAAAATTGAAAGTTCAATGTTGAAAACACTACAACGCTTTTGTTTCCATTGTGTACTGCTTACGTTAGTGTGTATCCATTTTAGGCATTTTAGACTATGAAGACAAGCACAGCGCTTCGCTCATGGCAATATGGCTACCACAAAACAACGAAAAGAATATTATCTTCATTACTTGCCTTTGGTATTTTCTCCATTTCTTTAACACCTCGTTGGTCGTAAGTCGTAGTGAGTAACTCAACACAATGTTTTATTTGTGATTGGTTTTTGTTGGGTTGCTGTAGCTCAACTAGCTCCATCCGGGTGCTTTATTCCGTTGTTACATCTTACAACAGAGATTGAATCACTTTTTTTTTGTGCAACGCAGGAGACAGTTTGCATATAGACTATATCACCTTATATCTATATTCCCCCTCGACAGTGAATACAACCAGAGTATACAGCACTGGTGTGGTAATGTATAATATCATTGTATTATGTACAGTAGTTCCCACAATAGCATTTACAAAACAACAGTGGAAATGTAATACCGCAACTTTCGCATTCATTTGTAATACAGACAATGCGGATTTGTAAAGGAACCCATGAAAGCATGTTGATAAGTAGTTTATATTCCTTTCCTGAATGAGAGCCACATACACATGAGCACCAAGAGAGAGAAAAAAAGAAAGAAATACACAATCAAGCTGCGACAGAGGGAAAAGAGGAAAAAAATTGGCATTGCTTTCCATTTCCATTCCAAGCTACTCTCTCCATTTCTTCTAGTCACTTTTCTGTCCCTCTATCTCCATAGATCTTATAATCTAATACTTTTACTTTACTGTCCTCTCCACTCATACTATTGTTCCCCTTAAACTCTAAAAGGTCTTAAGCTTTGGCATTGGCACCAAAAAGGAAAAAGACTTAAACTCATGGTGAATGATCCAAACTATGCAGTACTTACACATGATGAGATGAGATTGGATACAAGCGCGGTCCTCTTAAGTGACGAAAATCTTTGTTGTAAGGGGATTATACCCGCTATGTATTCACAAAAAACTGGCAATATCCTACAAACAGCTTTATTATCTGATTGCATATATTTATATGTATATTTGTTATCTTGTCCCATTGCTTACAAATGCGACATCTCATACATTTTTTTGGTTAGTTGGCTCCTTCAGATGACATATCAAGAAATTGAGAACTTTATTGAACCATGTAAGAGTATATATTATACAAACGTTGCTTTCCACATAATCATAAGGGTTTAGGAACGAAAATTCTTACTGGCATGGTTCATACTACCGTCCGTTTCTAAATGGTTTTGAAAACGTTTACTTGTATTAAAATAACCGTAGTAAGGAGGACTTGTGGTAGACTTGAAATATTATCTTTTGATAGCATTCTCGATTTATTTGCCATAAAGATTAATTCATTAATGGAAAGATCGATTTTTAATGGGGATCATTGGGGATCGTAAAATCTTTAAGAACAACCAAATCTCCAAATACAATTAACCGAAAATCAAAAGTCAAGTTATTATTATTATTAACATACATTTGGCAGTTTAGCAGGCAGCTCATTCGAAAGCTTTCACTGAGTACATTCCCAAAGTTAGTTTTTAAGCATAATCTTCACAGTCGGTTTTTAGATCTTATAACGATTATTAGGTAGCACTATTGTAAGAGCAAAAATGATAATTCACAAGCTTCCACTTGCTTTTTGAACAGTGTATGATTGATTACACCTAGGTAGGTATGCTTTGTATGTAGAGTCTCGCATACACACACAAACCGTGTAAGTACAATGCAACTTTGCATTTAAGCCTATGAGAATACATATTTTATACACTAGCTATGAATTACTTTGCTGCGGTAATGACTTTTACGAAAAAAGTTCCGTTCTTTCATGGGGTTTCGTAATGAACTGGGTACAAAGACATATATCCAGTAATTTCCTTTTAGAAAATTGCTTATGGTTTTGAGGCTTTAGTCAAAGAGAAAATGTGAAATCCTTCTGATCCGCATATCTCAACTAGTTTCCAAGTTGTTAAACTGACAGTGTGCATAGGTATGTGTGTACATTTTTTGTAGATAGGGGAAAATGGAGATTGTTGATTGCAGAAAACGCTAATATGTCATTTTATGTATAATTTACTTTGCATTTCATATAACAGTCCCCAAATGACAATAACAAAATACTTTATGAAGCGGTAGCGGCATTACCCATTTATAACCCAGTAAAGTATTATAATAATAGTGTAGGCGTAAATTTTAGTGTGAGTATTTTTAATGTTTACGTTTCATCTTTTATTACACCGGTATTCTCTCTCCCTCTTTCTATCCCACAAACTCTGAAAAACATTTTTGTTGTTAAGTAAGGAGACAACATATATATAACTCAACGAAAATGCTCTTTTCTCTGCCTTGTGTGTGGTGGTAGTAGAAAAGAGAAATACGAACTGAAAGAGAGAAAAAAGAGTACAAAAGGACAGCAAGCAGGAGGATCACACAGGGAGAGTAGAGAAACAAATCAGTAGAGTTAATCTAAACGGAATCTCAGGAGCGCATTCAGTGTTGTTGGTGTACACTAAACCGGCATCAAGATGACCATGATGATCATGATGATGATGGCATGCTGCATCACACAGCAGACCATATATAGCGATAATGGTTGAGCCCACGCGATGTGTATACATCGTTTGTGAACAATGCTATTCACGTACTGGTACTTAATATTGATCTCTAGCGACGGTGCTGATGGTGGCACTGTGTTCCTGTTGTTGATGATGATGTTGGTCATGATAATGCATTATTTGTATTTTGTGGATCGCAGATCGCATGCATTGTGGTAAAAAGGTAAAATGTAGTAGTGGGATGTAGCCAGGAAAAAAAATCCCTTTAGCTAACACAGAGTATTGTTGCATGAAAGTGGCCACAATGCAATTTGCAACTATCTGAAATTCTCGGAAATAAAAAAGTTAGGTTCGCCTGTCGACCTGCATGTGTGTACTCTTAAAGGGTTTAGAGAAACTGTCTGATATACTTATAGGAGCACTCACTCCAGTCACAGCACCTCGCTTGAACTTTTAAGTGTGAAGTTGAGCTGAGAAATGTTCGCCCTGTAGTTAATAGCCAAAGAAAAAAGTTTAGAAGCAAAGTTCAATAAGTATAGTACATACTTGGTATGTAGGTATTCACCTTTTATCTTCTTTTGGAAGAAAGGTAAATAACGATCACAATGACGAAGAAGGAAGTTAGTAAAAATACCAAAATTGGGCAATAATATCTACGATTGACTCACAAACAAATTAATGTTCTTGACTTGAGTCGTTTGACCATGTATATGAAATTGAGATCACCCATAAAAACACCACTTACTTTCGCTCTGCTAAGTATAATAGCAAAAGGTTTTTGGGTAGATTTTACAGCTTGATGAGATGGCACGCAAAGATTTATCTTAGAAATGGCAGATGTGTACATTTTCTCCTTTCTGCAAAACTAAATTACGTCAATTTTGAGCAATAACGTGAATAATATATTCTGTCATATAATGTCTCCCTAATGCGCATTGGCTTTTAGCTATTTAATATATTAGAGATCTTTTGTACAAATAAAAAAAAGACTTAAACGTATTTTTAATGTTCTAACGAGGAGCACGAGCGAAATCATGGAACTTTGTTTCATTTCTTCTTGCTATGGTACAGAGGTTCGTCGCTCGACTTGCATTGATGATACTGGGAACAGATGCAATAGTTTATATTGAGGAATGGAAAATGGTTATCATTCTCATCCTAAGGATTACCCAACGGTATTACTTAAAGTAGAGCCATCAGAGATAGCTTAAATGGCGAAACCGAAAGCTATTTTTCTCAATGGTGTGCAATGTGCAATTCTACAAATGAATTCATGTTCTTCATGGTAAAAAACCAATAAAGTTTACTGACGGCCGAGACAGCTGTAGCCTTCCAGTCAGTGGCTGTGTGTTATCAATTTGAGAGAATGTAATGCAAAAGGAGTGAAAAAATGTGTGTGTACTTGTCTTGGAAAAACTCTAACTGTATATTCTAAACTGCGGCATTTCTCTCTCGCTCAACCTCCTGATGAGGGAGTTAGTAGGAAAGGAATGAAGGAAAACTATAGATGATTCCCTTTTGACAAGAACAAGAATCCACTTGACTCATAGTGTATTCATCAACGTTTGTGATGTAATCCATTCTCCATCTAATAACTTATTGGCTCAAATAGTATAAGTGTATCATTCTTATTGAATTTAGGTATCTTATCCATTTAGGTACACATTGTATGTATATGTACCTGTTTTGGGTATTACGTAAATAAAAGTCAAGAGAAGGAGAAGAGGAAAAATAGGTTGAGTATTTTTCTTTTACCTCATCTCATTTTACTACAAGAACTTCAGAATCAGCATCTTATTACTTTGTATGCTTATACAGATATATCACTGCTGCTGTTTCAGGATTAGAGAAATAAAAGCAATGAGTAAATGCATACTTTACGAATGGATTGGAATAACTAACTAATGCTAATCACTTGTCTGGAAGAAGACTGAACAAAAAAAAGTTGAGAGAGGGTTCTATTTTACTTGACTGTGTGGTACAACAAGAGCGAATGCAAACAACAAAGTCGATTGAATAGTTTGGTTTCTACATGGCAAAGGCATCTTCTCCGTCGTCTTTTCTTTGAACTATGAAACACACAGAGAAAAATACATGATCATATTACTATCTTCAGAGAGAGAATAACATGTTGTTGTATAAAAGTAATGCTATGTGTAAACCTACGTAGAATATTGCTAGTAGTTCACGATAATCTTGAGGGGCATTAATGTTTTTATATGCTTACATGTACGCATATACATCTTATGCCCACGGGGACAACGATGATGATGATGATGATGGTATATGGTATATGTGTAGCTGTAAATTGGATCGCTTTTCTATACATATTGTTTGGAGACACTGTCAAGTGAGATAATGTGCTTTGCGTATGTACATATATTGCCATTACAATTTTTGACACACATGCATTATGGATGGATGGAAGCAGTGAGCACGTAAAAGTATGTATTTTTGGTTTAGTCAGCAAAGACGACTGACTTATTCAGTGACGAAAACTGTCTTACTGTCTTAACAATATTATAATAACACATTAAATGTCGTAAGTTATGTGATAATGATGGTATATCATGTGTATGATGGTGTTTGGTAAGTAAGACCGCGCCGCGTGCATTTTGAGAATATTCTAAAACCTACATGTTTTCGTATAGAGTAAAGTGTAGGAGCAAAATCACACACAGGCACATTTGCTTGTATTTTTCTTTTTAGATATTCAACGTCAAGTGTGGTGTATAGTCTGGGGTATTAGAGAATCAAAGATGCAGCATCTCTAAAAAAATACTAAGAATAAAAGAAACATTGTTGGCAACGAGAAGGACACGACTTTTTTTCTTACAAGGAGTTAACGAAATCAGTAAATGGTAGTGAGTAGGCGAGTAATTCTCTCGTATCTTTCTTTCCCCTTTTGCATGTACTTGTCACACACACACAAACCAGCACAAGATTACAAGTACGTAGTAAAATGACTTTTTACACAGAGGAACAAGCGCAGCCAAAATGTAAAGTGAGTACTAAGGTACAATAGTGCGCTAATATGTTGTTTATAAGAATGTGGTCATACATATTTATGTATCTGCAATGTCTGTATCTATTTAAATTTAGTATATTGAGTTGGCGAAGGTGTATAAGTTTTTTTCTCTGTATACCTAATAGTATGAATATGATGAAGATCTTGTATGGGTTCTATTTTGCAGTGATGTGATGATCATGATAATGATGATAATTCTACCAATGTGATATTGCTTTTTTGGTGATGATATGATACTGCTTTTTTAAAGAAAAAGGAGTGAGGGCGAAGTTTGCTACAAGATGACTTTGCTGAGAAAAAGGGATGTGTGATATTTAAGAAGAAAATATTTTTCAAGAAAAGCATTTAGTGCATAGGTTTGTGTTGGACATGTAAACGTAACAAACACACAACATGTAAAAAAAAGTTGGTATGTATAAGAATGCATGGCTGAATGACTATATAGGAAGGAAGCAAACGGATAGATACATTAAAGATAGTGTAAGGATGATATTTGGAGAGAGAGAGAGAAGCTGTGATGATGTTTTTCTTGGTTTGTGTTCTTACATGACTCTTTTGGTTACTTTTGCTTGCTTTACACACAAGTTACAACTAGTATGTCTACTAGTCCCAAAAAACTTCTATTGCTGATGCAGATCATGATGATTTGATGGTCTTTTATGTGTTGCAGATGCAGAGACTCACCAGTTTGGATCTCTCCCTCAAAGGGTGAGAGTGTAACATCGAGACCCACTCACAAAACTCTCAACACACTACTTACACATTACTAGTTATACTACTACCTCTCCACTACCAAATCAAGCAAACTACTGCCGTATAACTACTTCTCTTCTACAACTAGAACTACTTACTCCTTTCGCTGAATCTCAGCAGCAGCATCATACAAACAGCACCAGCGCCTGCTGCAGCTCTTACAATCTTTGAAGACGTTTTGGGAACAAGTGACTCCTGATCATCTCTTCAGTTTAGTCGTCGTCGTGGATCTAACTTTTACAGTATTTTTCTGTTTACGGGCAGCCAAGAGCAAAAACGAAGAGGCAGCAGTCAGAAGACCAAATTCTCTCAACCAGTCAAGAGAAGAGGCAAGAAGAAAAAAGCATTTTGTACCGTACCACGACTTTCTCATATACTTCAAGAAGCTAAGCTAAGCTATACAATAGAGCGTCATAGACAGACACATTAGAAGTGCAGTGCTAATATACTTTTTATGTCGTCTGCGCCTACTACCAAAAAGAAGGGAGATTTTTTTCTCAACAGTCTTTTCAACATTTTCTGGTTGCACACAAATACTGCTGTGTTATTATAACTTCATACCATTTTACGTTTCCACAACTAGTTTTACCGCTGCATCAGGAGCATCAGCAGCGACAACAAAACAACAGAGTAGAAGTAGTTATTTGTTATCATTATAATCATTGTTATTATTACTACTGTTGTGTTCGTTCCTTCAAGAGAGAAAGAGAGAGTGCCTTATAATCTCATTACCACAAAAATAAAAGCAAGGAAGGAAAAGAAGACAAAAAATAATCAGTCTAATTATCTACATTATTCTGGAAATACGTTCACACACACGTCGATAGATACAACAACTCACTTGTCATCTTTCCGACGACGCACATAAATAAACATCCATTATTTCTTTTGCAAATCGTTGATTACCAAGAATAATTGCCAACATTGAGGGAATCACAGCAAGTAGCGATTTTTACAGAAGTCCCCTAGAAAGCAATAATAACATCAGTCTCCTCTCCACCGACGCCACTACCACCACGAGTAACAACATAAGCATCATAAACAACAAAATATTTTCCCTTTTCCCGTCGTTACCGTCAAATGTGCCAAAGAAAATGAAAATGAGTGACGGACTCGGTGTGACTTCTGTAACAATTGTCACCAGTCCGTCTGTGGTCGCTCCAACCACAATGAACAGTCTTAATAGTGCCAGTGTTACAACACTTCCCAATATTTCTACCACAACGAATAATCACATCAATTCGTCAAGTTCCCCTTGTGCCAACAATCATGTCAGTACGCAAAATTTAGCTGATTACCTCGCACAGCTCATCAAGGACAAGAAGCAACTCGCTATTTTCCCCAATCTCTTTATCCACGTGGAAAGAATACTCGATGAAGGTAAGCAAAAACAAAAAAAAACAATTCAACTGTTCCGTTCACATGCTTATTCTCGAAGTACTATATCCTCCAAATGTGTTCTCTTTTTCACTCTTGAGCGATGAGAAAAGAGTGAGTGTGTACCAACGAAGGAAAAACACACGTAACGTAACACTCTTGTACTTTTTTGTATGGCTACATATTACTTGTCCCGTACACCTACCTTTTTTTTACTACGTGCTGTTTACAGAGATAGCGGATGAGCAGGCAAAGCGTAGATAATAACTCTGTGCAGCAGACAAGACAACCTTGCATAAAAATGTTTATAGAAACTCGTACATAAACGTCAAGTGGAACCATTTTCCCGGCATTTCCTAACTTCTCTTTCATTTCATATCATAACTCACGAGAGAAGAGAAGAATAGTTCAGTTCTTTAGCATAAATGTAAAAACATAAAATGGTACCTGACGACGTGACACACAAAATATTATCAATTGTCCTATGCAATGTAAACAAAATATGAATACTTTCGACTTTCACGTCATATTTTTCGAGATCCATAAATAAAAATGTATGGTATATATTGGAATTTGGTGTGTTCTAGTTTATTAGCTCACATCTCTCGTATAGATTACCTGTCATCCATTTATGGCATTCAGGATAACTCACTCTATCGCTGTCCTGTCAGGCATTTCATGCACAATAGCCACAAATAGTGTAAAGAGAAGAAGCAAAGTAACGTGTAGTCATCGACATCGACATAATCCAATTCGCCTTATAGAAGAAATCCGCATCAACAATAACATCATTTTTTGCTACAGTTCACTGAAAATGGCATGTGATACTATAACAAGGGCATAGAGATACACCAACACCAAAATAAAACCAGCGTGGCATACTGATTCACTTTGCATCCAAAACCAAACCACAGCCGAATCAGCCAAGGGCAACATTTTCTCCGTTATATGAGGATAAATTATATTTTGACTTCAGGATGATGACGCTGACGATGAACGTCAGGTCTACTTTTCTTGTTATGGGATTGCTGCGTGAATAGAAAAAATACTTTGTATGCCTTCGAGTTCACTTTTTAGCTTAGCCCTGTTTGATTCTTTAAAGTTATCATCTTACTTTATTCTCGTCATCATGCCATAGCTATAGTCATTGTATTTCTTGGTATTGATGGACCTGAATACAAAATTGCCTCGCTGAGACTATCAACAACAATCCCTTAGTCGTAATTTCATAAAAGGCCAACCGTAACACTGCACTGCGTTGCTGTGTTTAGCAAAACTTTACTTTATTTCGTAGTTTTTGAGAGAAAACTGTTGACGAGAGGAGAAAAGTGAACGAATGGATAATCCATAAAACGTATGTGCTTATCTTGTTATTGCGGAGAGGATAATGGTGATGATAGAGTTATAAGTTATAACATTAGCCATAACATAATCATCAACGTGGGGTGCTGTACAAGGGAAAAAGCAGTTTTACATACCATTTACCTTTTTGACATTTTCCCCGTGTTTTGGAATGAAAAGAATACTTGAAAGGAGTGTCGTTGAAAGAAGCACCAAAAATCTGTGCTACACATAATAGTTGTTCAATTCAATTCACAACTGAAAATATACTCATGTTACACGCTCCCTGAGAATCCACATAATAATATTGCTACCTGACAGTCTCAAGCTGGAGTTTGAATATTAGGTTCATATACTCAAATATCTAATCCATAGTTGTAATGATGGAAAATTATATAGAATTGAAAATACATCATATAGAAAATGAGATAATATGGATGTAGCGCAAAACCATGCGTTTCGCCAAGAACAACAATTGCGTTGCAAACATTGTTACTACATTACATGCTGCCACCGTTTCTTTCTACCAGACCAGCACCAGTCTTCCTTCCTTCTACATGCAAACGTCAACAAACGCCAATATTAAATCCCCAATAATAATACACATTCAACATTCCTACTCTGTTTAGTCACATTGAAATATAACGTGTGTAATACACATATTTCATGTTGGCAGATTTGCGGAAACTTATTACTCCAAAAAACCATCGAACTTTTTTTTACCATGATTTGAAAGATCTTTTACGCTCATACTCTTTAGACTTGTGTAATGTAAGAAATACGGAATCGTAGAAAAATAGATATGTTGAAAGTTGAAAGGGATATATTACGCGATATTTTTTATGATGATGATGAAGCACGCTTGTCGTGTATACTGTAAACTATATAGTTGAGCTAGAGCTTCTTTCCTTCCTTTTTGTAGCCTTACCCTACGAGTGAGCGCTGTGTTGTTACAATCATTGGCATTGGCAATATTCCTATCAGCATGACTATTATATGATTTTGATTACTACAACCAGTAACTAGAATATGAAAAATACAGTAGTGGCTCTTCTATCTTCTTCAGATCAAATGATGATGACTTTTTCCTTCTGCTTTGCTGAATTCTAAAAAGACCCTCATCATAAAATAGATTTTTTTCAAATTGAAATTTTACTGATAAAGTTACTTTTGAATGCAGATGTAAATATTTTATAAAATTGATAACATAAGAGTCATCTTGAAAATGATCATTATATCTGCTAAATTTGCAATGACTGAATTAAAGAGGATAGATTCAAGTAAAGATTAAAATGCATAACTTTCTGTTTATTAATGTCTGTGCGATATGATGCATGGTTTATTGTAGGGGTCGTCGTCGGCTGGCTCTGCCAGGCTTGCAATATGAATACTCAACTATACAATTTAGAATCTTATCTATTTTGCCAAATCTGATACAGCTACTGGTGTCCGCCAATCTTGTGTACAACGTCATCTTATACGGATCATTTATGAGACCACTTAAAATAAAATAGGGACAGCAGTACAAAGAAAATGCTATGTTTGACATTTCACAATACAATGCAAAACAAATCAAGTAATTTTTTAATAGCCAAAAAACACCATTATAATTATAGTTGCATCTTTTTGCATCCTATTGTTCTAATAAATATGAACAGCTAGATTTCTTTTTGCAGCCAGTAGAAAATGGGAAAAGTACAATAATTTATTTCATATCGCACATAAAAACATTATGACTTACAATGCGAGAATCTTGAGAATGGTTTTGGGTTTCAACCGGCATAAATTCGTGAAGTATCTATTTCATGTTTGACGAGCGATGGTACACCACGTCAAATAGATTGAAGGTGTGCAACACAAAACACAACATAAATGAAATTATCAACTGAAAACAAATGATATGCAACAAGCTAAAACAACATAACATAACAATTGCGTTACTTCTACAACAGCAGCACAGTAGAAACATTTGGCAACCCATTCTATCCCACTCACGACAATTATCAAAAGAAGAAGAAGAGGAGGACGGTGGAGTCATAAACTTCCCTCCTCACTCTCTCACATTTACTTAACATCTTTGATTTGAAAAAATATAATAAAACACTACACCATACTATTATCGCTAGTTGAGATCAGTTAGTAAAGTTTGAAGTATGACATGTACAAACAGGACTCTTGGTAAGTTTTTTATCATAAGCTAAGCACCGCTAAACCTACAATTATGTCAATTTCTTCGTCAAGCAGTAATTTGCTCTTAAGAAGAAAGCATTCCTGAATAATAAATTGTGTTGGATAATTTATATCCATATCTGCCACCAGATACAATTCTGGCAACATCGTCATATTATTATTAGTATTGCGTATTATACCAACTAGCAACATATTGAATTTTTTCTTAAAAGCATTTTACTATTCTTACCACTGTTTATGTCTTATACCCAAATTCCAAACAAGCTTATGAATCATGAATAACAAATATATCTTTTATCTCACATATCACCTTATACCTTATTGGTACACGTAAAAATAATAAAAAGAGTAAGATATGCGTGGCTGCACATATTTGTGTACTTTTATAGATGTTGCGTCTACACCAAAAACCATGTACCTATTTATATGTATATGTGTATATATGATTATGATAATCATCATCTCTCTGCCTCTATCTGTATTCTTTGTAGTTTACTTCACAACAGTTTAATATTTTTGCTGCTGTGCTGTGTGGAAAGTGATTGTCTAGCAAGCCGAATAACAGCTCATCTCTAAATTCATTATCACATTTGATTTGGTCCACAGACCATGACATCAATGACTTCACGCGTTTCTACCGAACTACGAGGAATAGCAGCGCAAACACGGCGACCACGCAATGGTGGTACAGTCGGTGGAGAGTTTTGGAAAATGATTTTTGATACTTTTGATGTTATAAAATCTATACTGCTACTTTACTACTGATCGTGTAGATAACATGCCTGCATAATCTTGCATCATTATGGATGACAATAAATTTGCAAAAAAGTTTTGTCAAAACGGAAACGCATATTTTGTTTACATGAAGGTATAATTTGTTATTTCTATGAAAATATTGGGACGATGATAAATGGTATGGTTGAGTGAGACAAGACTGTGAAGTACTGGTACTATGTTTTAATTTTCAATTTTCAATGTTGCCCATCTTCCTGTAGAAAATGGAAAACGCGTGGATATTGAAGAGGGAGAGAGGAAGCTACAAGAACACTAAACTATACCATTATGCATTATGTATTTTAATATAAAAAACCGGTGTGTGAAGAGAGCTCCTTACATCACATATCTTCGTCCATGAAAAGTTATCATAACAGCTGTAAAGTAAATAAGTTATCAGTTACCGTGAACCAGACAACTCTCCGTGCAGCAGTAGCGAAAGTTTTTCCTCCTCTAAGCTTTACATTGCAATGTAATACCGACATTTTCTGCTGGCAAGAGAGAAGAGGAGAAGCAAAGAAGACTGTGACAGTCTCATTTTTCTACTGAATGACACGCTAGAAGCTAGGAGTACACTCTACCATTCACCATTGTCATCATCATCAATATTTTATTTTATCATCATGGCACTAACAATATTTATACACCACCATCACTACCATCATCATCATCAGCAAACTACATTGTCACTACAACACAGCCGATGCTATTGTACTTCTTATCTAAATTCTGAGTACATGTAAATGGCTTCGTCGACAAAGTCAGTTTTATTGAATGTCCTATAATACCTTAAAGTTTGTGCTGGTGACATAATATATATTACTTCTATGAACTAAACTATAGTTTTAGGTCGAAGAAGCAATTTGTATTTAGCGAATGAAAATGCTTGCAAAATATGTGCGAAGGTGTATATGATTGATATGCGTTTACTTATTGAATTCTAAAGGAATTCCTAGTAAATGCAGTGAAAATATTTATCAAAGGATACATGAACATGTACAGTGTGTGTTTTGGTAAAATGATGTTTTATAACATGCATCATATTTTATAATGATGTGATCGTAATTGCTAGTGTATGTGTGTGGGAAGAATTCTAGCAATTTTAAAGCATACATTTATGTATTGCATATGTCTAAAAGATCAGTAAAGGGGATAATCATATTTTGAGGTTAAACACTGTTTGCCAAAAATATTAATATGCTTTCATAATGGTTGTTATTTGAGTATACATGGTTTTCTAACGCCTCCTCTTTGATTAGTACTTTGTTTGAAATAGAAAAAAAGTGAATTATTATTTCCTTTGCAGCATGAGAGTATATTTTATATTTGGGATTATGTTTAAAGTGGTATGGGATGTGGGGAAAATTGGTGATGGATGAATACGTTAAAGCATTTTCATGGTTCATTAAAATCTAGCTCTTCATCTTGTCCTGGAATTGCCAAAAATGGAAGTTTCAACTTTTCTCTCTCTGTTTTGTAAACCTAATAGGTAACCTTATAGTAGCTGGAAGGCATACTTTGAATCGAATTTTATACGTATTTAAACTGCTCGTTAAGTTTCTATATATTCTCATAGTGTAGAAAGGAATCATTCCCCTTTAATTTAAAATTTAATGTAAAATATTTACTGTAAGGTTCTCCGAAATATATTATTACATTCAATTCACATAATAAAAAAGCATTTCAAACTATGATGATGATGACTTAATGACTTTTTACCAAAAATATCACGTTGCATATTTTATAAAGTTGAAAAGTAAAAGTGCATACTACATCACATATTAAACAGATAAAATCTTTATCAAATCATATCACATAAAAAATCTCTTGGACTATTAAAGGAAGGTCATTCACACAGATTTCGAGTAGATTGTAGAAGGCGATACTGTATTTAATGACTCGTAATATAATTGTGTGTGTAACATCAAACATTTGTACAACTTTTAGCAAAGTTTGTATTCATGAAACAATTTAGATTACTGAAGAATTGCAGTGCAGTGGTCATGATTTACTAGAGAAGTAAATAAAAGAGACTGAAACATATGAATGAACCATGGACATGGACGAGAAAAAAACAGTTGTTTTACTAAGCTCTTCTGGCCACAGACATATTCTTTTTCCGACCGACCTGACTGTTTCTCTTAAATATTATCGTAACTCAGAAAAGTAGTTGCGTAAAGTACATTAAAGCTTTATAATGTTGAGAATGGTCTAGTCTGGTACTGGCATGGCATGGAATGCTCTTCTTGTAGATGGATGATGTGGCATTAGAAGAAAGTCTTTATCCAGGAACTTCTCTTATGTTAGTGTGTACAGAAGGTTGGTTAACCAGAACAAAAGGTAAACAGGCAGGCAGGGGAGAGAAGAAAAAAGAGAAGTTGTAAAAAAGAAGACAGAATAGACTTTTATGTACTCTTCTACTTTTTGTGAAGCATGCACAGGTTCGTAAAAAAAGATACACTCACAGGTGACTGCATACAACCAATATTATCATTACATTACCTTTTTATTCAATTGTTAGGGTTCAAGTTCATATCCCTTGGAAAAAAATGTTCTCTGTACAGATGATTCGAAGGGTACACATTACGCTCATATTACATGTTTGTACAGCATCAAACTAAGAACTATTGTGTATGGAGAATTTATACAGAATTAGGAGCTTAGGAACTTGTATCGCTGTTTAGGTAATATGAAAAGGGAGTTTTATTTCTTACCTGCTTTGTTCCCTTTTATCTTCCATCCAGCCTTGCCACAAAACCCAAGTATTTTTTTTCAATGCATTTTCATGTAAGTGTGGAATTATGTATCGTGTGTAACAGACAGACATTCTGGTATGATGAAAGAACGAATGGCTTTTTGATGTTAGCTAACAAGTGCATTCCTCTATTTCCTCCATTTTCTTTTACTTTTACTTCCAGGTGGATGGTAATAAGATGAAATAGGGTAGGAACCTTTTAGTATCGTGAAAACAAGATAGGTATACAGAACTACTTACAAGTTGCATGCACATTTTTTCCACATTAAAGCACTTCAATGTGATGCTGTACACAGTTAGTACACGACAAAAACATTTTTATCATGTCCGGAAACAAACAAGTTAAACAAACATTATTTTTATCGTTACACAATCTGAAATTCTGCAAGAAAAAAGTAGGTAGAAAATAGAGGGGAATATGTCAGTCGGTAAATTGCTTATAAATATTATATACTATGCTATATGGCAATCATACTATAGTTAACAGTAAGTATTTACTCATCACATTTTTTATATCCATAAACATTGCATGATACAAATGACAGAAAATTAGTGCGTACAAATACGTGTCTTATTCGGCCAGAAATGGTAGGGACCATATCACGCAAACTACTTTAACCACTTTGATGTAACGTTCAAGTATGTCATTCAAAAAGTATGTGTAAGTGGTTTGAAGATACCTGTCATTATCACTTTCATCACCTCGTTTTCTCGATCGTCCCAGTGTGTCGGTAGAACACAATCATAATATGCTTAACACGAAAGACGAATAAATGAATAGAAACAACTGTTCATCATCAGAAATTTTTCACATTCATTTCAATTCTGCAGTTCTGAGATTCACGTAGGATAAACTGTTCAAAATGACGAGGTCATATTTTTTTACTACGCAAACGGTACGGTATAATAAGTCATCAGAAATGATTTTCGCATCCAGTTGGTTGTAAAATGGTTTATTTATTCCATATCACATTCAAAATAATAGTTTACATACTCAACATTGAAAAATAACACTGGCTAATGACTACTGAAACTGCTGCCTGTGCTGTAAAATAATCATTATCGGTTCTCTTCTCATGAGCATAAAATTGATGTCAACAAATTTTCATTGGTAAAACACATCAATATATGCTTTCGTTTTAGCACATTCCCTGCAAAGATACTTGTATTATTGATACATGAAGTGTGAATCTAGCAAAGATAAACATAAAACTGCGTATATTTGTGGTTTACGTCACACAAGTAGAAAATCTCACCTGTCCATTTCAATATTTGGGTTAATTTAAAAAAGGCTGGTTTTGTTTTGTTTTCTTTTGATGATATTCAAGTCAATGAGAAATAGAGTTTGTCATTGTTCTCTTGTTTTGATGTAATTTATCTTTTCTTTGACCTGAGCCTATTCCATCAATTCGTAAGACACAATTGATCATATCGATTGGATGAACAAATGAGGAGCTGATTTAAGAAAAACATCATCATTTCACTTTAGTTTTTAGCATAATTGAGTACCATCCCATTCATTTACAAATGTCGTTATCTTAATGTGCGCATCTACGAGCTTTTGATGAGACTGTTGCTCATTCTTTAAGAGTTTTCGTTAGGTAACATGTTTGCTAAATAAGTCATTCCTGAACTACAATTTCACAATCAGTATGTTATCATAGTGCAGTGGAAGGTTACATATTCACAAGTAAATTATTTTTGTTATCGATTGGGCTAGGATAGAAAAATACATTTGTGTGCAAATATAAAATATTTTCTTTTGTCAATAGATTCTTTTGTTGACAGATAATGTATTTAATTTTTGGGAACAAACTATTTAATAACAAAATTGAAAGAGGCTGCGACAATGCTTATGCCACAATAGAATATCCTCATCCAATGTTACAATCAAGTATATCACCATCTTGTTTGCAACATTTTATTGCATCAGTTTTAATGAATAACCAAATTTCTGTGTTAATAAAGCTATGCACTTGAAAACTCCAAAGTCGTGATTCTACGTTTTTGTGATTTAGCCTTGTGGATAATATTTACTAAAATAAAAGAAAAAGCACCTTGTTACACTAAAGTAAATGTCTGAAAGAAATAATGAATTTTTTGAATAAAAATGAATGACAATGATTGGACAAGTCTTACAATATTAGTACGGTAAAAAATATGATATAGTGAAGGAATAAAACAGTCAAATTTGAGTGATCATGACTTCACACGCTGATTGTAGTGCTATTTTAACATGTTTATGTAGCATACTCACTCACCAAACGCAGATTTAGTTGTTTATAAGCTATATCACACAAAAGGCAGTCATTTGTGGATACGCTTTTTATGCGTAAAAGGTTTCAGCCTTGTAACCTCAAGATTATTACATAGCTTGGGTTTTTTGATGTGGTATTAGATACTTAAGTCGTTCTAAGTAGTCTGTTCAGTTGATCGTTTTAGTATTCTTTTTTCAATTTCACGTACATTATAGAGATATCAGACCATAATCGAAAAGCATTTTCACTAGTTCTTTATCTGTGCAATATTTTTGAAATCTCTGAATATGGCATTGCAAAGTTTATGAGCTCTTAGCTCTTTATGGTGGCTTAGATGATTAAAAGTTGTAATATTGCGTATATATATCGTGAAGTACACAATCAAGTGCTGTCAAACTTATTAGAGGATACACCTTAAGTTGAATGCGTGTACATACATATATATTAGAAACACACTTGACTGATTACATTACATTGTCATCCATCAGATAAAAAAGTAAGCCAGTAAACACACGATCACACACAGAACGAGAAACATGCATAACATACATAATGCATAAAAAAGAGAGAAGATGAAGTTCGTTCATCGTCAACAAACTTTTGGCATTTTGCATCCTTCTTCGACATTCATTATAATAGCATTCATGCAAACAACCAAAAGAATACATTACCTATACCAAAGAAAATCTTATGTGTGCATGCACAAGTGATTTCTATACATCCGCGAGCTAGATCATCACGATCATCTTTCTAATGCAAATCAACTTATTCTCTTGCCTTGCTTCACACAAGAAATTACTACTTGACGAAAAAAAGAGAGATAAAAAACCAAAATGATAAAGATGGAAAGGGGCTAAACTACTGACAGATTTCTTCTATTTCATTCTGAATCAGTGTTCCTTTGTATGCATTCGTTTTTAGCGTAAAACCATTTATGTAGGTATGTATGTTATATGCATGCTTTGATAATATTGCCATAATCAGTCTAGTTTTCACCATCTCGCAATTTCAAAGGATTGTTCATCATCATCATAAGTACATTTTGTGCGTATCATCTTTTAACATGCATAACTAAGCTCTATACGGTTGATGTACACTGCGTATATTATTACGTATATCGTATATGGCACCACCGAGTTAGCTTTTCTCAATGAGTTAGAAAACCTCATTGTTTGTGTATTCATCATCATGACTTTTTTTCTGCAGAATTATTCACATGCTTTCTAATGAAACACGTTTCCTATTCATGCCAGTAGTGGTATATATGTATTTTGCAAGGTTTAATGCTGCAGGCTAATATCCCCAGTATTGTCCTTGTGTAGCTTGACAGGTACAATTTTTAGTGTAAGTTTCATATCTTGATATCACTACTCACTACCCACATGTCATCTCGTGGTACACATGATCTCCTTTCAGGATGCAGGAAAAACAGAGCGAGAGCTTAGAAATGTGTAAAACAAAAAATGGAGTATAAAAAAGTCATGTATTTTTCATCAAAGCAGGTTGAGTAAGGTACATACGACGGACAATGCAAACATTTTGCATTGTCGTATGTCTAAATTATGCATTTGTGTATGTTTGTATGTATTCCTCTGATCCCAAGAAAGTGAGTTTTGAGACATAGAGAGAGCTTTTGAATTGAATCAAAGGAAGAACCCAAAAATCTTTCACAATGGAATGTATTCACGCACACTAACACTGTTTGTCTGTCTATGTTATGTAGACAAATGCAAAAGATCATTATGCCTACTCAGCTTAGAGTCATCATCATCTGCTAAAGAAAACCATGAAATTCTTTTGTCTGAGTTGACTATGTATAGCTTCAAGTATGCCGTCGCTGTTAAAATCATTACTTTTCTTGTTGGTTATGTTGGGGCCGGAAAGAACCGTTACCAAAGAGCAACACACAAGGACCTTCATGCATCCTCCGCCTGTTTTTTGTTGATCTGTGCTCATCTTTTATATAGTTGGGGTTTCATCTTATGCGTTTTTATGCAAAGAGAAACCGCTTTGTTCAGCAAGTTCAGTGTGGCACAGGGGTTCCTGACTTCGTTTTGCCTCATCATCCATCCCCGCCATGAAAATCATTTTTGTTGCTACTTTTCGTCATCCTTAAAAGTGCTGAAAAATACCGTTATCATCACTTAAGCTAAAAATCATGAAATCATATACGAATATTTTTCTGCAAGTACTGTACATGCAATAAAACTACAATGCTATAAAAATGAATATAGAGCTGAAAACAAAACGGGAAAAAATATGTTCAGAGTTTTGTATGCGTGTGTTGTTTGTTAGTTTATTGGTAAATATATGTCGGCCGTGATGATTTTAACGAATGAATGGTGCATTGTTTACCCATAAATATTTCACAATGATAATGTGCAACGTGCATCCGTTCCTTATAATATTGAAGTATTTTACTAACAATGACTTTGGGCTGCAATACAGAGACAAAAGTTTTGTAGGATAATCTTCAAATAATTTGGTACAGATAAGTAGGCGTATAAAAGTGTGTTGGTGTATTATTGATTTTGTTTCATCTTCTTCGTCTTCTCTTCATGCTTGATATAGTTTTGCTGATTTAGTTTTGCTTTTTCTTTGAGTAAAAATCTTGTTAAGTATGGGTAACTCGTACCAATACTGTAAACAATCAAATACTTTTTTAACTTTAGCCATGCCATTAGTATTACTGCTGCTGCTGCTGTGTTGTGGTAAAGGGTTTCTTTTGCATGGTTTTCTACACAAAAACTATAGAGAAAAAAGAAGAGAAGGTCAAAAAGCAATAATGTGATCTCACATCACATCCCATCTTCTGATCCTGAATGAGCAAACTAACTATGTAATGTATGTATTTTGTCGTGTGTTATTTTTCTCGTTAGTACTTCAAACACTTATACATTACATTACTGTGCTCCTTTTTTATCTTAGGGCATTTTATGACCCATTGCTAATTGGATATTTCAATTTTCCAATCTTCTTCTCTTTTCTTTTTACAACTGGTACCGCTGCGCTACTGTGCTGTTTCCACTTGTTTTTATGTTATTATACTTTTTATCCTTAACAGACTAACAGTGTAGCAAGTGGATATTGCAACAACAAAAGACTTCACGTTCAGGCTCAAGCTTAGTATTTTATTCTTCTTTTTCGGCTACTTTATATTCGCAAAAAAATGCACAAGAGGATATCATACATCTTATTCCCCTATTCATATCCTCTATGTCGAATAATACTCAAAAAGTGTTTAATGTGCACAAGCACTATAAACAGACTGTGATGTTGACATTTCGGTAGGTCGTAAAATCCAGTCCATAATATATTACTGTGAGAGTAAGCGAGTCACGGAGATACAATATATCCTTGAAAACCTATTCTCTTTTACTTTTTATTTATTTATGCACAAACTCAGGATGAACCAACAATAGTTATAGCGGAACATGAGTTGTATGAAATCTTCTTTTTTACAATTTAACAATGCTGGCGGTCGACAGACTATTCTGTTTTAAATGGGTGTATGTATATGAATGTGAAGTAAATGTGCCCAGAAAACTGTAGTTTAATACTTCTGGCTCACTTTTCTTTTTTTGAATAAGAAGCATAAATCTGAAATGTACACAATCATTGTATTGGAAACAATAATATATATTAGTAGTACAGGACACCGCAGGGAGTAAAAAGCATCTCTCAGAGGAGACCTTATATCATATACATTTTGTGGTGAAAGAATAGAACCAAAGGCATTTTTCCTATTTGGTAGTGTGCATAGTGGTCGAAATCACTTTCATATTTATGATCGCTTGAAAGTATCAAAATAGGTATTTATACGCACACGCGTGCCAATTTCTCACGGATGAACAAAACTATATCTTATAATTTTTTGTGGTTCTCGACTGAAATGTGATATATTTTATTAAAGTCCCCACATAATTTTATTCACTTTTCTCGTTAAAGATTGTATAGTGTTGGCTGATGGTGTACTCATTTCGTTTTGATTTAAAATGGTTCATCGCATTTTGCTCTTGTTTTTTGCATCTTGCTGAGATTTCGTGTAATTTGCGTCTATGTAAAGTATATTCCGGATTGAGGGTAACGATGTGCGCAAGAAATATACAAAGTTACTTATGCAGAGCAGCAACTCAAAGGAAATTACTGTGACACTCGAGTGTTCATCGTATTTTTATGACTTAAGTCTCATCATGAAAGGATACCCAATTATAAAAAAGATCCTCTGGCTGTATATATACTCTAATATGTATACTATTAGTAAGTATGTAAATATAGTTTGGTAAATTGAAATATAGATGTCTGTCTACTATATAAATTGTTCCCTATTTAATCATAATATTATGACGATTAGGACTTTCTTTACTAGCACTCTACATACATGTACCAGTAATAGAGTTGTTATGTTGCAAAAACATATATTATTAGTACATTAATTTGTGTTTATATGTGTTTGAGCTGATAATAAAACAGATATTTTACAAGCTCGCTCGAAGTATGCATGTATTTACCTGGTTTTCACGGTTGTGAGTTCGAGAAGAGAGATTGAATGATAAGCCTTTAATATGCTCATCGCACAAATGAAAACACGCTTGGTATCTAGAATGAATCTGGTGTGGAGTAGACACAAACAAAGCAAGATCAGCGAGCCGTGGGTAACACTTTTTCTGTTTCCTTTACCTTCCTTGAAAATAAATGTGAGGGAATCCAAAGCATCGGGGTATTCCGGTGAGAATTTTGGCTTCATCAAAATGAAAATCGTAGAAAGGTTCAACTTATTATGCATACTTTGTTTGCAAAAGTTTCATTGGTTTTGACGATGAAGTATGAACAATGTATCATGAAGAAAGTCTGAACTAAAGCTTCCAAGAAATGTGTGCTAGCCAAAGCAATAGTTTTGAACACGATGTTGAAATGTTTGTAAAATGGCCAAAAACGTGTACAAGCTAATGAAGAATTAATCCATAAACCACGCATTTAGTTTTTGAAGGAACTAAGATTCTGAACAGTTTGAAAACGTGAGAAGGCGAGGGCGAACGAATAATCGGTTTATTGTGCTCAAATATGTGTATAAACATATATAAACTCTGTAATGACTCCCATTCAACTCCATGCAGCGATCGAAGAAATATTCTTATCAACTTAATCATTACGCTCTTGTTGTTGTTTTTGTTACTTTGTTTACTTCATGGCAAGAAAGTCTTCATAAACTTTTGCAAAGTTTTGACAAGGCAAGAATTTTGAGCCATTGCACCGCACCGCATAAAGCTAAAGCGCACTATAATGTCCTCTCTGTCACCCTCAGCCGTACAGCAGTTTGCTTTTTGTACCTGACTTTCACACACACGAATTGCGGGTATGCGTCATTTTGTTTATATAGCAGTGGTGGTTAGCATGCTACTTCACTTGAACGTAATCAAGATGCCCCTGCCATTGTTTTAATCCAGGTTTATATACTCTACTCAAGTATAAAGCCAAAATAAGAATTTTAGTCCAAACATTTGAATAGCCACCATTAGTAACACCAGGAAGCCAAAATAAAAGCAAGCCTATCTAGATTTCAAACTCTTTTCTGTGTTATTACTTTACTTACTGCTGTTGGCTGCTGCATTTGAGTCACTCTCGATCTTAATTCGTCGACTTCCCTTCTTAAAATGAAATCATGCCCTTTTATGACTGTGAAAGTTGGCAATAAACATCACATTGCTCATGCACAATGGGAGAATGTTCGTTTTGTTAGGCTTTTCACGTTGTTGGTATGTTCATGCTAAAAAAATACATGTATGTAAAAATATACATATATGTATGTATGAAATGTAAATGTGAGTAATACAGTCATTTAGCACAACACATCAAGCTAGATGCAATGCAAATGATAGGAGAGAACGACGACGGCGGCCACTATAGGATGATGGCAAGCACAGATTAAGCAAAGTAGTCTGAGTGAGTTGATAGCGAAAAGTTGTGTAGCTATAAGAATAATAATAATGTGATGTGTTATTAGTAATGGTGAAACTATTTTCCATGCCTCTTTTTCAGGAACAATGATTATGCTCATGGCACGACCATTCATGGGTTTACATAAAAATATCAGAAAGCACCTTATTATTATGTAGTTTAAAATAAAACTTTTTATATTATATCTACTTGCACGACACAAGTGGAACAACTGTTTCAGTAGCAGCCGTTTTACTGTAGAAAGTTGTATGCGATGCAAACGGTGTATTGCCTAAACGTACGTTCACAAGCATTTAAACATGTCACATGTCATGGCACAAAATAAAACTAACTGCAAGCAAGCACACAACGCAGTGAATAATTTTAACTCTTTTTCATGCACATGCATGCAGACACTCCTAAAATAGACGCGTAAAAAGATTCCAGGCGTGAATTCAAAAGGTATATTATTACATAAGAAAAAATATTCAGTTTAGGAACTGTGTGAAGTTCCTACAATCGCAATGCACACGTTACCAAGTTTTGAAAGAAAGGAGAGAGAATGGTATGCATGCCTGCAAGCCTGCATACAAAAACTTATTTATGTATGGCGTAATAAATGTATGTGGAAAGGTTTTAATATCATAAAAGGAAGGAAACATACAAAACACGGGAGTTTTTGGAGTAGGAGGACCAAGTGAGTGAGAGAAGGGCAGTTCACCGTGTAGACGATTTTAACTAGTATCACATCAATTTTGTTCGCTTGCTTGCTGGTTCTCTCTAGGTTTAGCCTCAAATGTACCTACCAAAGTTACTCCTCCACTAGCTTGCAACTTTTAAACTTGCAACTTTGTAAGGAAGAATAAGAAAAAAGTAAGCTATACTCACAGGAAAAGAAGTTCTTTCGAAGCTGAGAATTTCTTTGCTGTTATATATAATCTTACTATATCAGTATTCACTACCGTTTTGGTCTATGGATCCATGTACTATTATAGTAAACTGCTAAACTGGATAACTGTTGTTTTTCTTTACCCGTTTTTCAACTATACACATATGCGATGCGAGTTTCACAGTATGCCGGTTTGAATATAGATAAGGAAGTATAATTTCTCTATTGACTATTTTCATGATATTCTTCCAGTTTCTCCTCTCTACACAGTAGCTGCAAAAAAATGGTTCTGGTGGTAATAGGTATGTAAGCATCAACCGCTATTACTTGTATTTTGTATAGTGAATGGTGACTGAAAGAGTGGCAATGGCAGCGAGAATTTTTTTCGGGAGTGTTGGTTATGTTGTTATAAGTAGTTTGTAAGGCTAATAGTATGACACAATGTTTCATAGTTTATATAACTTTTCTCTCTCTCTACATGGTTTACAATAAAGCTAGCTTGGCAGGAAGGAGTTTTAGGGAATATGTGTGAGGAAAAATAAGTGGGGTAATATTGGAAACGACATGCATATAAGAAGTCATTTCAAAACCAGCAGTGCAGTGACTACTCCATCGCTTCTTGTGTTTTATGCTCGAGAAAATAGTTTTTCTCTCTCGTTTGTAAGCCACCATCGCATCATATCACCATCGGCAATCGGCATCGGCAACGTCTCTCTGCTTTGCTACTTATCCCCTTACTTGTGTGAGAAGCAAGTACCAAAAATCCAGAAATGGCAAAGGAAGAGGGAAATGGAGGAAGGGAAGAAGGAAGAAATATAATACGGCTGTAAAAATCAGTCCGTTTCTTCTCCTCATCTTCTCGCTCCCTTCATCTTATGTATACTTTTCTTATTTCATTGCTTATTCTCTGTTACTTACATTTTAACGAAATAAAACACATGAGCTACACATATGACAATGAAGAGCGAGAATGGTTGCACATTGTCTGTATATAATGCACTCAAAGTCATCTATTTCTGACTGAAAGTCTTATAATGGAATTGAATACCTACTTCTTGTTCCGCTTCTGTGAGAGAAAACATATATTCATATACACACATGCCTTCATAAAATATAATATGCTTATATAACAGAGCAATGATATTATAAAGACCCTCTGCTCTTCATATTATCTTGAGTCGTTTTCTAAATGTATTGCAACAACTGCAACTAGCCAGATCCTTCTACTCCAGAGAAGTACGACATAAAGTACTAAAAAAGAGAAGAGGTAGCGTAAAGGAAGGAAAGAGCGAATTGAGGATAAAAAGGTTTTAGCCAGCTTGTTTGTTCTACCATTCCATAATAATATACATGTACATGGAACATGCTAGTTGTGTGGTACGAGCAAAGACTTCATATTGCCCGTTAATGTCAAACTCCTTGCCTCCATCTAACTGGTACGTGGTAGCTTGTCTGCTGGTGTACACAAAAACGTATGTGTGTACAGTGAAATTCTTGTTACCGATTATTTCTCTCTTATCCAGAGAGATTCCTTCAAGTAAAGCTGGTGCTCATGAAGGAACAACAATTCACAGTTGGATAGAGAATGTCCGAAGCAAAAAAACACATTCTGCGAGACACAAAGAGGAAGAGAAGAGGGAGTAGCGAAAAACTGCTATTTTGATACGGTACGTGCATATTTCGTCAGGTCACATGAAATGCCAATATATGCCAATAGAACGACATTTTGTACTTATATAGTAATATATTCTCAAGTAAACTTATGGAGGGTCAACAAAAAACATTTTTTGTTCATATAAAACTGTATACCGTTCTTTTGTTTCTTGTACCATTTCTCATAGTTGTTACTTGTTTCGGTGCACTGCGGTAGTTAAAAGTTAATTCCAGTTGCCAGCTTACAGTGCACAATGTTTCGTTTTTCTTTTTTATTATTCTTACTACTTGTTCTTCTGGTATTGTTAGCGGTACAAGACGGCACACGGCACACACTCCCATGTTATTTTATCACCATAAGGTTACATTATGTAGAAAAAGCGTGTACAAAATGCCATGTGCCCGTTAGTGAATTTTCATGCAGTTTGCTGTGTTTTATTCCCCTTTCTTGTCTCTGAAGAAGAGAGAATGCGTGTGCACATACCTTAAAACATTATGATATCAATATATACGAAACCTGTACACAAGGAAAGTCGGAAGGAAGTGGAAAGCACGTCAAGAGAGAGTTTTCAATGGATCTCTGCACGTCGTCGACTATGACATAACACGAGCTTTTCAACAACTGCATTGCTTAGCACACATGGAGCTTAAGCATGGAATGGGCCGCTGTGCTATTCTATGTAGTACAGTTTTATAATCTGCAGCATGGCATACTATTAAACTATATATGGTTTATGCATTTATTCAAACAATATAATATAAAAGTAAATATATGCCATCATCTAAAGTATAGCGGGTGCTGGATAAGCTTAGTAGAGGCAGCTTAAATATATTCACACAGAGATTTTTCACACACAAACGAGCAGTCTACAGGAAGAGAAAAATCTACCCGGATTTCTCCCATTTTACATCATCAAAACGATCAAGCTTATCATTCACCATATCTATTGTTTACCTAAATGAAAATGTGAGTGGCATGTACAAACACATACGAGAACTGAATAGTTTTTGATGGATGAATACAGTCAATGCGGTATGTAGTCTTCACTTTTGTACTTTGTACCAAAGAAGTTGAAAAATAAACGTGGTTAAGACAGAGACTAGAGACAGAAGTCACTTTTTGGCTTTGGCATGCCAAGAATCTTTGTATTTCCAAGTATGTAGAAAATGAAATCTAATTTGCAAAAGTTATACATAACTTAATACAAATAAATGAACACTTTTATCAAAAGCATTTTTAGGAATATATCTAATTTGCATATAGATCTCCTTATGATATGACGACCCGTCTTTACATCTTCACATTTTATACTCATACGACGGCATATTGCTAGTTTTTTGGAGTAAGTGAATGAAAAGCAAAAGTGGCTTTTCATCTCACCAACCGACCAGCTCTCCATTTCCTGCTATCCTCATGTTTAATATTTCCATTCTCTATAAGAACACGAGCAAAAGATAAAGAGCATAATCATTATCTTTCCCTAACTTATCCTCATCATCCTATTTCTTTTTGCTTTTTAAGAAAACTTTGTGCACATAGTGGAATGAAATGAGCAGCTCTCTCTCTTCTGGCCCTTTTCCCTCTCTATCTCATTTAAATTGAAATTAGTTCATTGTCCATTTGTCTAGCCTAAGCGCACCAAAGTGATCCCTTTGATACTAGTATGTAGGCGCTTGATGATATAAGCTGGGAATATGTATGGTTCAGAGAACGCATCATCCTTTTATGTAGTTACTTTATTTCATTGTGTCGTGTCATGCAAATGTTAGAAGTTTTGCTAGCAAGCAACCACACACCACCACCACCACTCAAAACTCAAATCATGAAAGTAATGAAACGCAGAGAGATGAGCATTCCTTTTTTTAAAGAACTATTTGGGCAATGCGTATGAAAATCTTTGGAGTGTGAACTCTCTTCTTCAAAGTTCCCAAACACATAATAAGTGTGACTGACTACAACTGACTATCTTTTTATCTATCCATAATTTTATATAATTCATTTCATGACTCATAAATATGCATATAATGGTTACAAATAGTCACACGCTCATATTCAAACGAGCATAACTTAAGGAATTATAGGCTGGGCATAAATAGTCCTTTGAGTCCTAATTCTGAAAGCTACCGTACAACCATAATTTAATTGTGTTAGGGCACCCATTAGAACGATCTGTGCCATTCTCTCTCCTTTTAAATGCAAGTAGTAAAGTTGAAATTATGATTACATCTGACAAAGTGTTGCAATGATGTATTGCATAAGTACTCCATTTAAATGCAACGCTTTTGTCTTCATTCTACTACTCCTACTAACACACTCACAGTCACCTATTAAGTAGTTGAAAAGCAAATAGGAAAAAAGGAATCCTATAATTTGTCAGTCACAATTATTTATTCATTTTGCTCCGAGGCACACACACAAACACAGAAGGCTGAGATGAAAAAGTGGCATCATGATTGTTGTTGCGAACTGTTTTTGGCACTTACATGACAGTTTGCTATGGTACAAAAGGAAATGACATGTAGGTGAAAACTTTTATATATCCTGTTGTAACTCTTTTTAAAGATGATTGCGCATAACATACTTACTGAGAACTAAGATAAAGATGTAAAATATATCAAATTAATTGAGAAATATATAGAAAGAAAAAGGTATAAATAATTTTAGTGTTCGTGTGCATTTTGCAATGCAATAGTTTTAACACTTGCCATTTTTTGACAATCAGTTTTTCTCCAAGAAAATTAGATTTTTTTCTGCTTGAAATAATTACGCCGTGCTGTGTTATATGTCGACACACCACCTGCACATTCTCGTAAACAGTAAAACTATTCTTAAATTTCCGCTTTAAATGATGAGATGAGCAATCAGTTGGGAGGGTTGCAGTTTTGTAATGATGTGTGAGACAAGCGAGATGGGAAATAATGTTGAATTATTTAAAGGGTAATTTTCTTCTAGAATACAGATGTAATCACCGTAACTGCTTCTGAAATATAAATGTTAAAATATCTACATATTTATTTGTCGTCCGTGGGCTCAAAATACAGACACGCACGTATGCGCAAAAAAATCCTCTTTGCCAATGCCCTGCACAGTTATACGTACTCTAAAGTATAGTTTAAATAATTAGGCTGTATCCGCCAATTTTCTTGGCAATTTTAGATGAATATAATATTCAAAACAAATGGGATTAACTCAGTAATATTTTATATAGTCTTGTGTGCCCCTATGTATTGCTGATATAGAACCAATTCTCTGACAAGATGATTGACGAGATTAGCTATCATCATAAAGATATGAAATTTGAATTTTAAAAGGAATTTGAATAGGTCAAGTTTTTATTGCCTCTACGCTGAGTAATTTACAAAACAATTACAAAAGTATATAAAATGAGAAAAATAATAAAAAACAAAAATGGTATAGATTTTTAACTGGGAGTGACCAACTGTTCATGTTATATACTACTTTGCTTAGAAGAAAGTAATTTCTAAGCACCAAGTATAAAGTGTTTGCCAAGAGAATGCTAAATATTTTTTAGTTAAAAGGACTAAAATCCTGGATTGAATGTTTTATAGCTGGTCAACAATCTTGGCATTACAAAGTTTTTATATTATTCCATTCTTAGAGCCTCAGTAATGAAAATTACGACTTAAAAAGTCAATGTTATTATCTGCTGTTACGTCGTATTGACTTAAAACAATTGCGTTACGTCTGCGTATTCTCAACGAAGACATTATTTGCGTCATTTAATTAAAAAATGAAAACTTCGACATATCGACTTCGTCTCCATTTTTATCTTGATTTCAATTTATGAACTTATTACGGATTCAATCATTTTTAAATTGTACGCTGCAAGGAAGGGGTACAGACTATATTCATATTCCTCATTTTATCAGTCTTATAGCTGGTACGATGGAATAAACCGGGACGAATTGATTACCCATTGTATTATTCTTATATTTTGAATTCTCTTTTCTTAAGCAATTTCAAACAATGTACAAAGTTGTGCTACACCTAGTACTAATGAGGAAAGTATGATGGAACGACACGGCAAAAAAATCAGATACAGAAAGCTGTGATTTGTTAAAGTCGATGAAGGTGATAAAAGCATAATGATAAGCAATCAATTTTTGGTGGGGCCAAACATTCCACCTACTGGAAAATGTAATTCATTTAGTTCTTGATTTTTCACCGTGACACCACCACCAACACAATAACAAAATGGAGAATCGAATGTGAAAATTAGCATATTATATTTAAGATAAAGGTGCATGACATAGCATTCTTCCTCTATGTTTCAGGCACAGGTATACTATAAATACTTATGTGTTTTATTATTATCAAACACAAAGGGCATCATGCTTAACTTCATGAATACTATCTTAACTTTATCTAATATACTGGTACTAAATTTCTATTTTGATCTTTTTGTCAAAGCACGTCATTGTCTAAACTGAATAAACTCCATGCTCACACAAGTAAGTTTCATGAGTGCTATAGTAAATGACTGCTGCTCTTATTGAAAATTACTCTTTTAACGTGTTTGTGTGCACCTGCTCTCGTAAGTGAAGAGTTCTTGAGTCAGAGTTTCACAATAGCAGCAGGAGCACAGCAGGATTGGCTGCCACCATTGTAATTACGTTAAAATCTCAAGTAGATGATTTTGATTAAAATGACATGACTTCATTCACAA
Source organism: Entomobrya multifasciata (assembly GCA_034693345.1). NCBI lineage: Eukaryota > Metazoa > Arthropoda > Collembola > Entomobryomorpha > Entomobryidae > Entomobrya > Entomobrya multifasciata. The sequence continues at coordinate 21,352 of JAQFXM010000034.1, read as the reverse complement.
ACATGTCCCGTCTCCCGTCTCGTCTTTCTATAAACAATAGCGGAGGGTATATACAGACAAGAATGCCACCATGTTCACATTTTCTTTCGAAGTGCCAAAGAAATGGAAAGATGTTATCATCAGTATCAACTATCAACATGGTTGGAAAGTTGATTACACTTTGATTAACTCCCAATGAAATAAGCCCACATTTCACTATTTTCCAGAGAAAACTATACTTTTATCATCAGTTCACGTTGATTAAACATTAAAAGCGAAAAGATAATTGGGAAATTTAAACTCGTGTGTTGTGTAATGGGTGATTGTGATGGTACAGCAAAGTAAACCAGCAAAAAGATAAGTTTTTCTCTGCAAACTGCATTGCGTATTGCTGCGCACTATTTTGTATGCATGAATATGCTTGTATATATTTATTAGAGAAAAGCCCACTCATGTTTATCGCCATATTTTCATTCTTTTAAAGAGTACATCATCGCTAAATGCAGAAAAAGAAAGTAAAAGTAAAGGAGTACATAATGGTAATGATCATTTTACGCCACTGTTCATTTTCGTATGGACGTTCTTTTAAACAAAAACTCAACAAGGTGGGATAATATGTATGTAATCTAAAGCCTGTCTGCTTTTACAAAAACTTCGATAAAGTAATACCAACCAACCTTTGTTGCCCTTTTTCTACCCGTTTTATTTTATGTTCCTGTGTGAGTACCGCGTATATTGTTTACTGCGGTGGTTTTTTGTTTTTCTTATGCTCCTATTTAACGACAGTAGTTTATGAAGAACAGGGGGCTCCATTTCATACAGAAGATCTGCTTTAAGGATTTGGCAAAAGTAAAATAGTTCGTCAGAATTCCTGACGAAACATTTAACTGCATATTTTTCCTGGTTCAGAATATGTAATACATACATATACAAAGTCCTTTCACTACTGCTTACTTTAAACATGTTTTATAAAGAAAAATATTCTTAGGAAGTTGAGAATGTAGTGGAAGCTCAATCTGGAAACTAGTACGTGAACGTGACTGATGAATAATGCATGCATGTAATATAATGTATGTATGTGATACACAGTTTATATAGCGTATTGAACAATACTGTTACGGTATGTCTACCGTAATGTTTCCTATTATGACTGTGACACAGGCGTTTTTAAGGTAATCTTATGCGTAAATAAAATCTGGAATTCATTTGATTAGAATTTTTTATCAAGGATCGAGCACAGCCAAGCAACATGTTTATGTACTTAATGCATGTTGACTCTCAACTAGCGTGATTTTCTTTGTTCAAAAAATTCTCTGGCACCACCACCACCGCTGCCGTTTTGCCGGATTAATGCAGTCAGTTTAGTATCCATATTATATGTTATGGAACGTATTATAGTACAAAACACACACACATAGTAACATAAGGCGGTAATCCAGTAATCCAACCGTGTAGGATTTTAATATCTGCATCTAAAAAGTCATATCGTACAATTACAGCTGGTATAATAAAGAGAATTGAGAAGGGAAATGGAAAGGAAATCTTTGATTTTGCGTGAGGCAAGAGTGTTTTGAGATGGGTTACTTTATCTCCTTGACTTCAACACTCTACCCATAATAAGTACGCTAAAAAAGTAAATGCACTTTTGAAGACGGCTCTAATTTTTTCAATTTTCCATCTGAAACCAGTGTTCAAACGCGTTTCCATTGATATAAAGTAACCCATTGCTTCAAAGTATTGTCCTCACTTCCCTCTCGTTATTTTATAAAGTTCTCTCATCTAGTACTTCACATAATCTCTTGTATAATATATGATAATATGAATACTCAAGTTTGAAATACATATTCAGCATTCCCGTCGTTGTTTACACAAGAGAAATATAAGGCTTTAATTTGAGAATGTCATGCGGTGGACACCGGTTACAAAGCTAAGAGAGTTTTTTCTCTCGTAGAATTCCATAAAGTGATTTTCATGTACTGGCACGGTCGCTTTCCCTTTAACCCTTTTGCATTCCTACGCAGGTTCTTTGGTCTTGTTTTTAGTATTGTAGTAACGCGGAAATAGAAATAATAAATACATGAAATTATGATAAAAACAGAAAAAAATGGTAACAAAAGGGCAACTTTTTTTATGACACACAGTACAGTATACTATTATGGCTTGAATAAAAGATAATTTTTAAAAAACTGAAGCTAGAAAAGTAGCCAAAAGTGAATTTTTGTTTTTAGTAAAAAACGGAGTCCAAAAAATAGATGCGATTAAATAGTATAGCTTGTTTCAAAGAAGTTACTCTTCGTAAGCTGCTTCAAAGGGAAGTAGAGAAGTTAGTTTGGTAGTGTTTGGCATCTGTGGTCTCCAAATAAATGGCTCGTATTTATTTAACTATTTTGAATACATAATGTACACAATTCATTCGCAATCAGACGTCTTACAACATGTTTAATATGTTTTTATGCGGAGACGCATAGTTCAGTGTTCAGTTTGATCTTAGAAAAGTTTCTTTTTATTTCTGATGTTTGTACAAAAGTTAACAAGAGCAAGAATGTTTTTTAAAAGGTTACGTCTCATGTTGGTATACTTATACACAGCCATTAAGCATAAATATATTGCAATAAGAATGTTTAAATGTTAATAGAATACACTATTCAACAATATTTGGTGTAGGTTTTTTATATTCATTTTGTGTGTGATTTTTTCCAGTAGGCGAGTTTTTTGGGCTGCTTACTTTCATGGAAGTTATTGCTCTTTTCTTCTCCAACGTTCTATCTCATTTTCCCAAAATTTTCGTTGTCGTCATAATATCGTCGTCTTGTTTGGCGTATGCCTCTATATTTGGAATATTGTTTCTTTTTTTACGTAAGGTCGGCAGTATATTTCTTATCGGAGACACAAAATGTAGTAAAAAGCACACGAGAATGAAGTATTTTCTATTACTTCAGAAGTACTAGTCTTGTGGGGCTCATATTAAATAACTGATGCTGCAACATGCTTGCTTTGCTTATATAAAGAAAAAAATATACAGAGCGACAACATTGAAACATTTTAACTAATAACAGCATTCATATGTGGAATTCTTACAAGTTGAAAAAGTTAAGTTAAGGTGGAAGTTTGAAACTGGGAAAGGGGAACGAGAGACAAGATATTATTATTATTACATTGGGATCACATATGGTGCCTTACTTTATTGTATTGCCGTATGTACATCATCAAATTCTATTCAGATTCACAGACAAAAAGCCCAAACAACAACAGTTACACTGACAGTAACACCAGTGGCACACCATCAGCGGCATACGTTCACTGTAAAAACAGAAAGAGAGATAGAAAGAGAGAAAAAATTCTAAGTGCAAAAAATATTTCTACGTAGAAAGTGGAAAATTCTTTTCTTCTGGCCCATGAGTAAAAAAGTAAAAAGTCAATTCACTTAAATGTATCATGTACATATTATAGACTAAAATGTATCAAGACAGTCAAAAGAATTATACACGCTTATAGCATCTTTAAGTACTTTGGCGAATCATTTCAAAAAAGTAGAGAAAAAAAATTCTCGAAAATACATTTTCTAATTTCATATTCAATACATTTACTTATCATCCATGTCCTCATCTCATGCGTTAGTTGGGCGTAACGTTCTTAACTTCCTCAGTTCGGTAACATTTTTAAAAGAATCTATTCAAGTGGCATGTTATGTTGTAAAGCCGTGCCACCAGCGCACCACCGCCTTTCCTAGCTATTTACAATAGCATGGGTTGCATATAATATACTACTCTACTTAACCCTTTATGCTTCTATATATTATTATTTCACATAGACACAGATGATGTTAATGACTGACAAAGATGTACATTATGTATTGCCACATATTGTGTTGTATTTATTACGGCATTGTTATTACCATTTTACTTACTAGTTTTACATCTTAACGATAAAGTTTCTTTTTTGATGTAGGGTTGAAAACAGCTCGCTCGCCAGCAGCCAATATGATAAGTATACAATGTGTATAATATATGTATATATTATATATGTATTTTTAAATAGAAAAAAAACAATAACACAGCATACCACTATTACATATGAATCATAAGTCTGTCTGGTAAAACATATGTACTCTCCATCTTCTTCGCCTTTTCAAGAAGTTTAAACACAATGCATATGTAAGTGTGGTCGTGTATAAAGTAGGTATATCTATAAAAAGCAATCTTCAATCTTTTGTGGTGCCGTGCCAGAAAGCAAATCAAACGAAGAAAATGAAGTGTGCCCACGCAATATCACATTCATTTTTGTCCCATTCTCATCTCATGCATCTCGACATAATATGAAGCGAACTTCTTTTTAAAAAGTGGACTTACTCTGCAAGTGTTATTGTTGGGTATACTTGTAAGCAAGAGCAGGTAGATGTACTGGTACTGTTGTTTTGTGTTGTCGCAATTGCTTGATGACTCTTCTTTTCCTACACAGCACAGCATACTATGCATGGGACCCACTAAAGTCCCCGTCCATCTGCTACTATTTTTGGCCAAAATGCCCGGATGCGTTTTGCCAATTTGGAGGAAATTGTCTCCTTTGGGATATTTTCATATGGAAATTCCATTCCCATCAATTTCTATAAGGATTGGATGGCAGGTGTAATGGAAATTAAGAGTTTTACTAGCGGGTTGGTTCATTGATTCGCGTGATACATGAATGGCGGTTGAAGTTGTGGTGGTGGTGATGATGCAGATGACTTTTGGTGTATTAAAATGAGCATGTAGCTGTGTCTGTGGCAGACACCACAAACTTGTTTGTCTTTGTGTGCGTAGCGTAAAGTATCCATCCTCCAATGCTGTCTAAAAGAAAAGTATCTCTACTCACGGCAGTTTCACTACGCTCAGCAAAGTTGGTAGCAATTATAATGACATCTTATGAAATAGTACGCAGTACGCATTTATGTTATTATTATTACTTGAACTTATCTGCATAAATTTCAACACAAATCATCAAGTTTCTTTTTTTTCTGACTCTCCAACGAAACTTGACTAACATAACACACTCAGGGAGGTGCACCCTTCGTTGCATTAAACGTCAATAATAATGCACAGTATGAAAAATTTCTTATCATCATGAGAATCAGTTTTTGAATAATATATTTTAAAAGTGCGTAGGCTGGGCTACATTTTTTACAATTTCACCCCGCACCATCACATTCATGTACATCATCATCATCATCACTATCGTCTACAGGATTTTATGCATGTTTTGTTAATACTCTTACCTTAGTTCGTGTGCTTAGTTGACTTGGCTTGTGGACTAAATAAAAGTTCGTAAAGTACACATTGTTTAGTAGTTCCACATATTTATATGTATGAAGTCACGAAATGCGAAAAGCTCGTAATAATGACTCAATGAAATATAGGAAGCCTACGCACGCATGCATGAAATGTCCTCTAAGCAAATATGTTACTCCAACAAAAGGGACTGGAGAAATCATTGTAATGGGATCTTTATTGTACTTTTCTTACCACAGCAGTACAATAATTTTGTATAGTTTGCGTTTGATGGTCTTATAGCTGAGGCAAGTAAGTGGAATAATCACCCCGCTCAGGGCCTCTTCTTTTACGATCTCTCTTTTAGCTGTAAAAAGCAAAGTTGTGGTTGAGTCGAGCTAAATAGAAGGAAAATGTACCTGGGAACCGATCAATTGATTTTGATAGAGATAGATTGGTGGCTTATTACCATGTATTTGCTCCTTTTCGTCAACCCACTCAACTCCGCTTGATTCATGAGCACGAATGCGATGTAAAATGTACGGCTTTTAGTTATACGAAATATCTTGCATGGAAGGCAAAGGGTGAAGGGTGGTGATCTCATTCACACCTTTGACGACAACGAAAAACACTAGAGAGATGGAGAGAGACGAAGAAGTGGCATAGAATAGAGATAGAGAAGACAGGACTAAGAACAAGATAGATCGTTTCGCGTTCTCAAACGACGATGAGATAAAGGAGTAAAAAACAAAATGATAAAAGGATATAGAAGTTTTTTAAACACACAAATGCAATACTTTACTTTCACAGGCAGAGAGCAGCTGGATACAATGTGCTCTTGTATAAGTTGCAGTATAGTTTAGAAGGCGATATGGTAGAGTAACTTTAAAAAACGTTGTAGCGTATTTCATTCGATGTGAACTTTGCGAGTGAAAGGCAAGTTTCATTTATGGGAATTCATGTTTTGTTACTCTAGTGGAAAATATGATGTGTGGGATGATGAATTAGTGATGCTTAAGGAAAAAGACGGCTTTTATGAAGGAACCGCAAAACCATGTATGTTCACATCTCACCACATGAGATCTCTGTTGTGGTTTTTTTCTTATTGCTCATCAAGAAAGAGTTATCATTGGACATCATTTGTTCGAAAAAATATGAAATATGGCAAGCCTAATGTTTTTCCATTAAGACTTATGGAAAAATAGATGCTCACACAATATCCTTTCCTTCTACGCATCTCAATCGACGTAATGTACTGCAAAAGTTTATTTCTTGAGTATTGGTACTTGATTTGCGTTGCCATAAAGGTAAAAAGAGCAAAGAAAACTGGTAAGCTTTAAATCAAAGTAAATATGGAGCTAAAACTAGAAACGAGTGATGCGAATTGTGTTGGTAGTTATACAAAAGTTGTAAACATGCGTGGGTGTGAAGTGAACTAAGCAAGAACTTGTAAACAGGTATTGTACAATACAGGTATCCACCACCAAAAAGCAAAGGTGAAATGAAAAACAGCTCAAATGAAAGACCTTGTGTTGTGCTAATACAAGTCGGTATAATATTTGGCAAAGAAGGTTGCTCTGTTGATTTACTAATCTCTAATTATTGGACTTGAAGAAAATCATTGTCACTTATCGAATTGAACAAAGAATAGAAATCCTGTCATACTCTTTGCACTGGTTTTTTGGTGACGTTTCTGAGTAGAAATAAGTTTAAATACTTAGCTCAATATTTGTCAAGCCGTAAACATTAGCTCGATAGCAGTAATTTTTATGTTTTTAGTGTTCTGTAGCTCTTATAAATTATTTCTTATAGCTTTATATTATTGAAACTCCTAAGAATGGTACCACGGCCACGGGTCACATACACGTTGGATGTTTTTTAGAAAATCTCTTCTCAGACAAGCTTGTGTCTTTATTTATGCCCAAATATGTCTTGTTTCACTCATCATTACCATGTTTTTGAGGTGGCGATGGGATATCAGTTGTAGTGGCACTGGCAGGTACTTGATATAGCCCAGAGGTAGAAAGTCATGAAAATCATCTCCAAGCGGGCACATGGCTATGCACATTATGTTACATTAAAGCATTATACTGGCGAAAGAAGAATTGATCATGGCTTGTGGATATGTAAAAATGTATTTTTCTTGTAATTGATGAGTTGTTCGACCCTGCTCCCTGCAATGTAATACTCTTGTTGGCAATGCAATGATCATCTCCATCACCAAATACTGTATTTGCTTTGACGATGACTATCATGGTGATAGAGATATCTGTATATCCCACCATCCCGGTCGGTCACACTATTGAGTTCGATCCAAAATGGTGACCAGTCACCGATTCACCCTCATAACCACATTTGCAGTATATGGCATCAGTCACTTTATTTTTCATGATTCACGGAATACAAACCGCACTTCTTTTTCAAACTTGTCTCCTTCATTTTTGTGGCGAAGACTATAATATATTGCATATCTACTAAAATACACAGCAGTTCTCGTGAATGACGACCACCAACTAACAAAATAAATGTGAATTGCGAACGTATGTGTGTGGTTGACGCTTGACGCTAATCTTTTAACCTATTAGGGTAAGTTTGACCATCTGTCGCTGTCGTTTTTCTCTTATAAGTAATCGAATAGTATTGGAAAAATGATAGTCAATATAGGTATACATTCATTTGTACTTGTGCATCGTGTTCCAAGGTAATGTGGCCTTCCAGAGTTTTTCTAGTGGGGACTATGCTTTTCTCCATTTTTCTGTGATACTTTTCACATGGTGGCTATGGAATGATTCCAAATACATATGTACTTATATTAAGTACATGCTACACAAGTAAAATATTAGTAAAAGTGAACCACGTACGATTCGCATGGGCATGCTATTGAAATGGAGCTTGATTTTTTCTAGTTTATTTTCGTGTGGAACGTTCGGTAACCACAATGATACTTTAGTTGGGAGAATGTTATCATCATCATGATCACCGCTATCACTGCACTACCATCATATCATGATCTGCATTATATTCGAGGAAGGGAAAGGGACTACCGAAGACAGAAGAGCTGTAAACTAACTTGTGTGTTTGCAATATATATAGAATGAGCATTTTTTGGAATCAAGTCTTTATCCTTTAATTTCATCCGTTTGGACCATCTATCCATTAGGCAAGGTTGGATGGCTTTTCATAGTATTTTATGACAGGCACAATATATGCGGGTCTTCTATTCATATAGTCTTTTAGTACACGCTATGAAACTCAGCCCGAGGGAAAGGGAAAGCGTGTTTTTCACATCTCCCTCTTAAAGTCTCATAAATGTTATAATTCACGGTGAAATGCAGATGATTGTGCATAAGATCCAAAATATAGGTAATAAATCTAATACGTATAATAACCTGCTACCAGCAAAAGATGTATAAACGTGTTTGCATTGCAGCTTTAAATGCAAAAAGTACACCGCTACTTCTTTTGGTTGCACACACACTTATTCTCTCAACACACCACAATTTCATTTCCCCGCAAGTTCGTATTGAAGATAGTCCGGATGTTCGGAGAAATGAGTTCAGAGAGAAAACGGATAAGAAATCTATTTCGGTATTCCCTATAACACTTACGTTACATTACATAAGAGCCTATATATTCTGTGTCTCTAATGTAGTGCAACTATAAACATTTCTCACCGAATTTTCCCTTCTCCAAAAGAGCGTTTTTACAAAGATCTTACACTGCTGTGGTTGAATTGGGGGTACAACCCCTATAATTAATTACAGTGACTTGGATTTTTGGCTAAGCACACCATCATCTTTGCAGATACTTTTTTTCACCAGCAGCACCGAACAAAGAAATGTGAGCAAGGCGTAAACATGAATGGAAATGTAATGGTATGCAGTAAAATGTGACTGCCTACATTATACTCCTTCGCTCCTTGGCTAGATAACTCGTTTTATTAATTCCGTAATTAAATGTTCGGTCGGAGGTCACACCTTTTCATGATACTCCACATTTTATATATACAAAACCGACACAAACACACTATTTTACCTGTTCATATTTTTGTAAAATTTAAAACCAAAAGTAAATGTATGCTTTAGAGAACACAGTGCACCACAATATATTGAAATTATAAAACGTTTAAGTTTGAGTGCAGTATGAAATGTAACATGTTATGGAAGCTTTGATGGAAAAGCTGGAAAGTAGTAACGCAGCTCACACCATACCACCGTTATTAACTTGCAATAAATGATTTGTTTTGGCTTGAACGAATGAGGTTGTATGTTGAAGTATTGGTGCCAGAAAAAGGGTCTATAGAGAAACATACGAGATCAACTAACAAACCATTTTTGGCTGTGGCTGAAGGCAGAACCATAACAAATTGGATTGTGTAAAAGGAAGTTTCCTCCAATTACTTGACTATAGTTCATTTCAAGCTTTCCTGGAAACAATTTCCAGAATGTTTCTAAACCTAAAATAATTTTGCTGCAGCCGGAGCATAGCAGCAATGATAAATGTTGGATGGAGCATGGTCCGTATATGATTTAATTTCAAGGCATGCATCATGCATTACATGGACTCTGACTGAGTGTGAGTCCAAGACATGACTTCTTAATGATGTGAAAGTATGGACACATAGTTTTTGTACGTCGTACTGTTGAATGGGATCCATTCATTTTATAGATGAATGACTGCAAGTGGTTGTTGTATAATTGAAAGCTCGTAAAGCATACCACGAATTATTATGCCATATTGGGTTGACTTTTCACCCCATAACATGCCATTCACCATTGAGATTGAGTTAAAGCTTGTAATTGAATCAATAAGAGAAACATACCACCAATTTTCTCTACAAGCTTGAAATTTTATTGAGTCATATCATGTACAAGACATTACTGCATTCAACTTGAATTGATTATTTACTCTGGACACTTCTCTTATTCATACAAAACGTAATCGACAGACAACGTGTAGCAAAATGAGAGCATTTTGGCTCAAGTGTTATGTGAGGCAGTTTATTGTCATACGTTTAGGACCTGCTGACACTGAAATGCAAATGAGTTTGTGAAGCAGACTACGCACAGTGCACACGGTTATATTAGACAGTTGCTCTTGTTGGCGGTGGTGAAATTAAATGAACTCTGTCAGATAATTCATCCGAAGAAAAGAAGCCAGTAGCAGACGCTTGTCAATTTACTCCCAAACAAACATCATTGAGGAGGTCTAACCCGTCTGCAATCCAAAACACGGCCACACGGCTTCCTCATAAATAAAAGAGGAAGCTTTACACCAAAGAGAGCGAGTGAATGCATTTCTATCACTTTAGCTTTAGTGGCATCGCATCGGCATTGTTTGTTGTCTTGTCAGATTTTGCATGCTACTAGATAATTTTGTAGAGCTACTACAGTCTAGTGCCACTACTTCTGGTGCCGAGGTAATAACTTCATGAGTACTTTCCAGCTTGCTGAGAAATTAAAAGACTATACTTGTGTTTGCGGTAGAGCATTGTACATTGTAGAGCAAGTCTCAAACTTTGGCAATGTTATAGCAAATTAAACTAAAAGGCAGAAAATAGGTTTTCATACAGAGGACTGAGACGGCAAGTATTTATCCATTTAAATAAGTTCGAACGTTTCACCAGTTTACCTAATATTGTGTGCAGGTTAGAGATGAAAATGAGTAACTAATTGGCAATGAATCTGATGATGTATGCGTTTGGTATCATCATAATTTCGTTGGTGTAGGTTCTTCTCTCAAAAAGTTTTGGGGCTATTGCTTACCATGAACTAAGCTGCAAATTTGCAAAACTATTTACCTACGTGAAGTAACTTTGCGATCGAGGTATTAATTGAAGCTTCTACATATTAATTGCAGACAAATTATTACACTTAGCTTCAAACAAACGTACGCACGTTACAACAAACTTTTTGTGTTTGCAAAGTTCATCGTTCATTTTTTCATTTACTTGCCACACATGTGACCAGACACACGCAATTTATTTACACGCTGAATATAAAACGCCACAAGTTACTTTGCTGTGTCTGAGCTATTCATTTTGAGAGTAAAAGTAGAAATTGTATGATTTTAAATTCACAATTTGTTTTTAAATGTAAAAGAGGCTCAATTGTTGAAGCAGATAAACTGTTGTTCCATCATAAAACTACGACTGTACAGCTAACTTTTGTACAAACCAATGAAACAAGTCTAACATTTAATTTCATCCATGGACCACAAACGCTGTCTGTTTGTCTTTCAATAATTATAACTAGCCCTCCTCCCTAGTCTCGTCAACAACACACGACATGCATAATAATTCGTTTTCTTGATAGAACACAAGAATTGTGGGTTTGCCCTAGATTTGTAACAAAAAAATACCTCCTACGAATCTAAATGTCATAAAGATCTAATATGTTTTCAGGTCTTTTTTGCTCCAAGGATCAAAAGTCAGTAAACAATGTCACGTTAGACATAAATTGTGATTCAATATTTTTCTCAAACTAGCTCCCATTGCCAAACTACGCCACTTATCGACTACCTACTTTAAAAACTTTTACTCTGCGATGCGATGGACTGGCTCTCACTTGTACAGTACATCACAAACACATAACATCAGATTTTTTATGATAGGTATATCTATGTACGATTCGCAACTTTTGCTAAAGTAAAAATATGAGCAATATACTACTATTTTAATTACAAATAAAGTTGAGGAGGATGTAACCAAACATTAGGGACAAGCACATAAATACACAGATGTTAATGACGACAAAACGAGGTGCTTCTAGCATAAAGATAGAAATCCATACAAGATTGTTTTTATGTTCTTCTCCAAAAAGTGCCTTTCCACATAGACTTTTGTGCCTTGCTTATAAATACTGCACTTTGCATGGGTAATATATTCTGGTTGAACACGCATTGACAAATGTAGTAAAATGTAGCAGAGGGTATCAAATTGCTCTTCTACAGATCGTAATATCATATCATGATGTCAGTGGCTGGCTGCGCTTGAATGATGTTGATGATGATGTGTGTAGCATTTAAAAGTTTATAGGTTTACAATAAATGCACACATGCTCAATAAATGATTGATGTTGATTGCTTTGCCCTGGTGGCATCTCATGTCCATGTTCATTATTCTGGTTTCGTCAAGATTTCTTTTTCTACAACAAAACTAATGTCTCGATTTAAATGATGTGACGGCTCCTGTTGGTACATCGCTCTAAATGTCTTCGTATAATAACAGACACTGACATTTGGTTTCTTACTGTATTGGTTTTATTGCTCACAAATACTTTTATATATATTCTATACAAGGAATTCATTAGACAATAGAAATTGGTTTGGCAATTGAAATCACACTGGCATAACTCCCACTTTTATTAAACTTGCCTAACGCAATGGTTTTCAACCAGGTATACATATATGCATCTATTAAAATATGCTAACTGAGCTCAGAATCAAGGGCGTTAAAAGCGTATTTTAATGAGTCTTTAAAAATCACCTCTTTTATTGTATTTGTTAATAACGGTGCTTATGAAATTACACTCTGTAGGTATTTCCTTTCAAACTGTATCGTATATAAGCGGCATAATTGCAACTGTTTAGCAAAGATTAACGAATGAATGTATTTATTTTCTTTGAGTGTGGATTATCATCTCTTTGTAGTGATTGTCATTTCATAAAACAATTCCCATCTCATCCTTTTAGCAGATTGTTTCAAAAAGGATTTTTAAGCAGGAACAAATATAGTAACAAGAGAAATCGTTAGAAATAATTGATGAAAATGTCGAAGGAATGTGAAAATATTTGTTTTCTTAACTTATAGTGCATAAAAATGTGAAGGAACGTATTTAAGCTGACAAATAACAATTATTGCTAATGATCTATAATGTTTTTTTCCTATTTTTACAGAGATCGCTCGCGTACGAGGTAACCTATTCCATCTCTCTGGCACAAAGCAAGAGCCCCTTGAACTTCCCGAACCCATAGGCCCAACAGTCACACTTTCAGAAAAAGTGTATGTACCAGTGAAAGAACATCCCGATGTAAGCCAAAAAAATATGCACTCATAAAAAAAGTTATGGGGTATCCCATAAACCAGCTAATGGCTGGTGAAATTGTGCTGACATGCTTAACTTGTCTTAATTATTTACGATGTATATGATTTCAAGCCATTATGTTCTTCTAATTCATAGTTCAATTTCGTTGGACGAATACTTGGGCCTAGAGGAATGACTGCAAAGCAGTTGGAACAAGAGACTGGATGCAAAATTATGGTCAGGGGAAAAGGCTCAATGAGAGATAAAAAGAAGGTTCGTAAAATAATTATTAACATGTCCGCTCTCTATTTAATGTAAATATATCTTACAAAACTGTTACATTATTTTTATATGCTTATCTGCTTGCCTTCTGTCTCTCCGCATTCGATTCTCCTTTCAACTAGTTTTGCTGCTTATTTGATTACACTAATTAAAAGTACATATTTAATAGTTGGCTGTTTTTTTCTGCTTGTGTATTGACCATACAGTGTGCAAAAAAAAAACTTCTGCGTACTTCAGCTATGTATTTACTTCGGGTTTAAGATGACATATTATGATAGTCCCGAGTGCTATTATGGATGTGCTCTTTTATTTTAATGCTGTCTTTCACTGACAATCTAATTTTATATTATTTTTATTTAGTAATTTGATTTCATGAGTTTTCTTTGAGACTTTATTGCTGTAAGCAATCGCTTCTCTAATGGCGTATGAAGTCGTACTCATTTTCTCTTGAAGATGAGTCTGGCACTCTCATCATCATTTTTCCCCTTCTCAGAGCTCTTACATCCTCTGCAAAATGCCTAACTACACTGAACTGTCAAAAATGTTTGAATTTGTGTGAATTATCAGGGGTTAGTATCATGAAATAGACAAAATATGACAAAAATATGAAACGATGCATTTTCGTCTCTCTTTACATTATATGTATGTACCTATATGAAAATCAGCGATTTACCAGACACCCGTATCGTATCATAGTCAATTGAGTGTAGAAACTAAAAAGACACACGTCCATATTATTGTTATTCAAACTTTAGCTAGGAAAATCTTGCTTAATCTCCAATGAAAAATGAAGTGAGACGCGTTTGAAAAAGACGAGTTCATGCCAAGTCAATTTCCATCTATATCTATTTTTACCCGCTCATCACACAAACATTATGAAGACATCATGCTGCATATGGCATACAAACAAAGTTGTAAGAGTTGAATACGTATGTGTAGAATTACAGAAGTTCTGTTTCATTGGTGGTGGGATATTTACTTCTGAAGAAAGTAATCTGTGGCAAACGACACCAAAAAAAGCTATACAATGTTATGCGAATGAATATATGTACGTAATACACTTTTTTGCTTTACCCTCTCTTATGCGTCTTTAGAAACTTCAAAATATACATATTCATTTTCCTCCTTTCGTTTGCATCTTCTTGGAAATTTCTAATATTGGATCTTTCAAGAAATCTTCCAATTTTAAATTTTGTGGAAAGCACTCACGCTATATATGTTACTCATCAACCACATTACAGACATTACAAATTACGTACAGCAGCAATATGCCTAGTCATGTTATGGCCGCTGCAGTTGTTGTTTGTCAAAAAGTCAATATTTTTTCCATGTGAAAATTATAATAATATGAATACTCATTTTAAGCCCACAGAAAAACAGTATTTTTTTCTTTGCTTCGTTCATTTCATATATGTACATATTCTTAAAACTTGCGTTGATTTTTGTTAGTTTTCTTGATTTTTGATCTTATCAAATATATTAGGCTGGTTTTGATTTCTGGCTTTCCCCAAACCATTCTTCATTTTTGATGAATGTGCAACATTTTCACATTTCAAACAAGTAAATTTATATGGAAAGCTTCACGATTTTTCTTCAGCTTCTTTGAAAAAAAAAGATTGATATTCCCTTTTTGAACTACTGAAATGTGCATGTGCATTTACACACGGAAAACTTTTCATCTTTGCAGTTTTGATTTTAATGAATTAAACATGTTCATAAACCTGCTACGTAGGTGGCATAAAGCATCTTAAGATTTTGTTTTTAGTTCTTTTAAAAGTCATATAATTCCTATTCACATTTTATTCTATTTTATATTCCAACTAAACTTTCTGGTTGACATCTTTAATGAGAGGAGTTGATGCAGTAACTTTCCCTGTAGATTTGTTTTTGATCTTCTTTGCCATGTACGTATAAAGTCTTAACTTTTTCTTTTATATCTCACCAGTTTCACAACTTCCCAATAATAATACACACATATACATACATATATCTATCTGTCTTCTTTGGCATCAGCAGCAACATCCATACATTATCATTGTCAGTGACTCTACATACTTATGGTGCTCTTAAACTGTTAGCAAACCAGTAAACCTAGAATTGAAATAAAATGATGCGTATGTTTTCACTTGCCAAACTCGTATCTACGCCAGAAAAGAAATGTCATTGCTTTTTTTCTCCAGAAAACATTTCTAGTCGAAGAGTTTTATACTTACCATATATGCACATTAGTGTATATAACCAACTCTATATTTGGATATTAGAAAGAATTTATTGCGCAGAGTGAGAGTTATATATTAGTTTCTTTTGAACTTTCAATCACTATAAATTGTCTTGTTACATGTGCTTCAATTTAAAACGATTTTCCTAAAAATTGAACATGGAGGGCAAAGATATTGAATATAATCAAGCCCTCTAAACGATCATCAGTATCCCACAAGCATACACACCATATAAACTGCTTTCCTTTCATTGGTTGTGTGTATGCACTTTAATGAGTAAAAACGTTTGCGTTTTTCCTTCTTTTTAACACACGCAAGATGTTTTTGTGTTATTTTTCCAACAAAATTGTGCGATATTACAGTTTGTTGAGGTCATGTTACCCTTTTTGCAAAAATAACTAGTTTCTTTTCTTTACAATTCAGTTTTTTATTACTCATTTCGTGCAAAAATTATTGACGTTCTTTCAACATTCATGTGTACAATTTCACTCAAAATTTTATTCTTTTATTTGTTCATTTCGGTTTTCATTTTCCAAACTGACCATAAAAAGAAAGGGGATTTTTTCTCTTTATAAGTAGAATACTGTAAATGCAAAATTAGGTGTATTGGGTGCATTTAAATTTACATAAGATAAAAATGTGCCGTAAATCTGAATGCTACTGTATTCTATATTTACATGAAGGCGTATATTTTGTGTATACTGTGCACTTGCTGTTTGTACGTCTTTTTAAATCTCTTTGATTTTTTGGAAGCATTTCACGGAAGTTAGAGACATGAAGCAACTGTTTCCGCTTCTTTTTGCTCTCTGCCTTTTCATCACAAACACACTCTGCTTGTATTATTATAGCATGTCATGAATGATGCATGCATGCAAGGCACATGCTGGCAGCATGGCACACACAAGGGAGTAGTTAGTTATCCAATGAAAGATGGAGAATCTCGTGTTGCTAGACGCAGGCAAAGAGCATCAATAAATATAATATTCTTTCTAAGGAAATGCCAACAAAAGTTGAAAGCTGCATAATCGGAAAATGTATATTAATGCTCCACAGAATAAAAAAACTATATGTACCACAAAATGTACACAATACAGAATATCATATCCACCAATCCACCATTGCTGACGCAGCCACAAAATTATTAGAAGTCAATCATTCATTTATAATACGATAAATTCCTAAAGGTTGATTTTTTATCTTGTATGGGCTTACCAAAATATGGAACAGTTTAGATACGATTGAAAATGAATATAAATCAACGAGAAATAATAATAATAGTTTGCTGACTATTGCATAATCCTGAGAAAAAATCTGTGATAAGATGTAAGAAAGTTCGATTGGATTTTCTTATAGAAATTTTTCTTTCCTCCTAGTTTTCCTCTTTTTGTGTCCCTTTTCTCAGTTTTTATAAGTTAGATTAAACGGTGGTGACAGTGCATTCATTGAACTAATGCATGCCATTCCTCAATTGACTTTCAACAAGAAAAAAACAAGAGAAACAAAGTATTGTTATTATATTAGTATTTCCGCTATAGCTTTAACCCTTTTCTCTGGTGTACCGGGTACACATAGTAGATACTCTTGTTGGTTGGAAAGAAAATTTGATTTTTTTGCTGAATACTGCATTGCATACCCATTCCAAGATTTTGTTGTACACAATTTAGGGGCTCTCTCCTCTGCCATGCTAGCTGACTTGGCTGTGGCTCATAAAATAAATAAATAAATATATATTTCACTGACGGACATTTACATTGGCTCTGTAGGAAAAAAAGAAAAAGACATTTTTGTAAATGGTGAACTCTATGTAATGTACAAAGTAAAGTGCAGTGGCATATAAAAGTTGTTGGTTTCAGGCTCTCTACCTACACCACACACTGTCGTTGCAGGCAATGTGTGGGTGTAGGAAAAAAAAATACGGGAGCATGTCGGCCGTTACGCCGGTCTTCCTATCTCTACATTCAACATTTTCTCTCTTTCTATTTGTATGTAATATAAGCACATCTGGGTTGCTTTCTGCTGCTCCAAATGTAAATACGGGTGTTGGGTGTAGGATAATACTGAAAACAATCTTTTTTTTCTAATCGAATAATATCGTGCTGTTGAGAAACAGACAAGTAAAAAAAAGACAGTCCTTCCTGCTTATGCTACTTTTCTCATCCAAAATACTAGTGCTCTTTTACTGTTACCTTATGGAAACTAATGTCTAGTGTCGAGGAGATGTGTACACAAACAGATGAGCTCCTGTTTCTTGCTTGTTTTATCGTTGACTTGTTTCTTTAAGATGAACAACGAGAAAAAAAAGGAAGACAGACATAAGACATCGACATCACACATGCCTCGTGTTTACAGAGGTCTTGAATACGATGTACTCGTTATTTGAAGAAAAAAGTTACATCTTTCAAAATAACGATAATTTAATAACCAAAGTATAATTTGGGGCAATATGAAATTATTAGAGTTGCTTCCACTTTCCTGTTTCCTTGTCTTAAAATATGGAAATTGGCTTTATAAAAATTGTCAATTGTACGTAGTCTTTCTTCAAGAATACAAGTCAACGCCAAGTAGAAAGTCAAAGAAACAGTTTCAAAACTCCTACTCCCTTGTGGAAAGGGAAAAATATATTCGTAAATGTAATACTAGTATATGTAAATATTATGTAGTTAATGTCGAGCTACAATCCACACAGTAGGATATTGGATAGAGTTATAGTATAAAGCATTTATACAAAACTAACGATTACGTCAGCGACGAAAATCTGCTAAACTAAAATTTACGTTAGCATAACAGACACTAGTTTATTTTTAACTTATTTGGTTTGCCCAATATAGTCATTCCTTGTAATCATATCCTTAGTACTCTACAAGCTCTGCAGTGATTTACATGAAGCTCTGGTTGTAATACATGTCGCTAGTCGAGTCGCTACACACGAGTTAGATTTTTTCGTTGCGACGAAAGCAGCAAACGGAAATTTAGTTTTTATAAAATCTTCTCCAAGAGCAAAAAAAACTTTTCAAACCTTAATATTGATGAGCTTCATTTTCTACAGGAAGTTGCTCTGTCTTCACTGTAAATGTGTGAAATCCTACTCATAATATTGAATATCTTCTTGATTTGATCAATGATTGAAATGATGGCTTCTTTTTTACTTTTAGAAAATTCAATGAAACAGTTTAAATTTATGCAAACATGTTTACGAATTAAATTTCAATGTGTTTTTGTAAGTAGGCATGAGATTTCTTGTGAAGATATTATTCATTATGATATAAAATACTTAATTATCATATGTCAAGGTATTTTGATTCTTAACTGATGTATTTTTAATTATGATGAAATGATGAGACAAGAAATCAACTTACATTTAACCCTTTGAAACTTGAGTGATGTTTTAGAAGAATTAAGGGAACGTTAGCTTGCCTCCCAAATAGCACATGACAACCTGACGTTGTGAAGAATCGGAGGTCCAGCGGACCCTCTGGGGTCATCAATCTTTGGACATCCATACTGCTAAAACCAAACCCGTTATACACATGCTAGAAATGCAGGCATGTAGTGCATGATCTCTTTATTCAGAATCATAATGCAAAATATTTTTATGATTCATGGTATGCGCAAGAAAATATTAAACATTTGACTGATCATGATCCACCGACATGGAGTGCCATATCCAAATGAGATATTTAATTAGTTAGAGAGAGGTAACCTTACTAATTTTGATCACACTTTGTAGGCAATCAAAGACTGACCATAAAACTGATTTTTTTGAATATGAGCCGCTTGAGAATTTATGAAGTTACGATCGATTGTAACTTTCAGAACAGGGATTTTAACTATGCTGCAATCAATTAAGCCTAGTGAAAAATTTAAGTACTCAAACAAACAAGAGTGACATACCATAAGAACTACCATCAAAAAATCTACAAATGAGTGCAACAACATATTCTCAGACATCATATAAAAAGTTGTACTAGTGTTGCGAATGACATGACCTTCCGTATATTATTGACTAAGTTACTACGAGTGCCTTTAAAAATAGAAATCAAGAGGTATCCTTAGGCTATTTAGTATCATGTTGTAGATAATTTAATTCTGATTCCAGTGGTGGTCTCAGTATAAATAGTTATTTGTTTAAATTTTTCAGTAGACATTTTATAAAAGCCCATCACAACGGTTTTTATACTGCTCGCAGGGTGACTTGCTGTCGTGAACTGGCATTTATTCTATGAACATGAATGTTTCAATAATTGGTGAACTCTTTTTCTCAAATAACTGTAAAACAGACAATTCTAGACTGTCGAACTGGAAATAAGGAACTAAAAATGAATTCGGAAAGATTTCTAGTTTTGTGGACACCAATGACAGTATGGAAATACTTTAATTGACTAACAACTTTCGATAAAAGTCCTCAGAAAAACTTAATTTTTAGACGTTTCTGTCATTTTATAGAGGAATCAAATACAATTCTACTTGTGCTCCTCGCTAATATATCTCGCTATTCAATTTAGCAAGCTTGTATTTGGACCTATTGTCGACATTCTTCTGAGATACCACAGTTTGATCACGCTCGTCCAAATTACTTGGTGTAAATGGAGACATTGGAATGACAATCAAAATACATCACAAGTTGATTACAACGTAAAACATTTTTTATAAAACTTGTAATTAAATTGGGATCTGATATAACAATATAAAAAGGTTTCAAATAAACTTCAATAGATCGTCGCCTTTCCGTTAATCCTAATTGACTTCTTGTTCCTACTGTCAGGAGTAGTTGGAATATACTGGATCTCGTTTTTAGCATACTTTCTAAATCAACACGTCTCAAGTTTACAAAACCTTTCTCTGGAGGAAATAATTCAAGATAATATTCTTCTAAGCATAACTTATAGTCAAATTAATTTTTTGAACTTCACGGGTAAAGTCAGTTTACTAACTAATATCGGGAGTTCCCTACAATTGTGGAAAATGGTGCACAAGGCAGTATCTCGGGTGAAGTGCAAAATTGTCAGTAAGGAGACTCCACTTTCACCTAGACCTGGCATAAACAATGAGGAGGGTGAAAACAATGCAAAACCACCTTCGCCACCACCACCACCTCAGCCCGAAAACACGGATGCCAATAATGCAACTAATCATATTCCATTTGAAATATTTCAAACTCTCACAAGACCTGCAGCGGTTAGAACAGCTTTTAAAAGTCTTTAGAGTACACATTCTTGCTGTATTTTTACTAATTTGATTTTAATCTGTGTGTAGAAGGAACGGTACCGGTTATATTTGAGATATTCCTTGACAATGCTATTTTATCATCTCTGCAAACCCAAATTCGGCTTCTTCATAACTCTTCTGATACTTTACTTAGTATTTTTTATCGAAAAATATGTGTGGGCCAACGGGAAAAGAGGTGCTAATGAAAATATTCCGAAAGATTACAAGGTTAGAAAAATTCTAAAAACTGTCATCATTAAAAAAATGAATACAGACTTTTGAGGTTGATTAAAAAAATTTCAATATTTGATATGACTATAGGCCCTGTTGACCGCTGATTTGACAATTTGTATGGCCTGCATTGTTGGAACATGTTACATTGTTGTATGAATGTTCCTGG